>CABHPR010143906.1:3204-66386 GCA_902168415.1 Peromyscus melanophrys | reverse complement strand
CTAGCAGAGCCAGGTCAAAACAAACTCCAAATGACTTTAGGAAGAGAACTGTTAGGAAGGCAAAGAAGATGACTGATGAAAACTGACCATCAGCGGTACTTTTAACAGTCAGTAATTTAAAGAAGCAAGTAAGTGCTTGTTACTTATACATTAAAAAAGATTAAATGTATGAAGTTGCATGGATGCCAAAAAGTTTTCAAAGGTCAGTTAGGGCTGAACAATAAGATGTGCTCATCATTAATCTCTGTATGTGTGTCTGTGTGTACATGTATTTCACCATTATATTTGTATACGATGCCCAGCTGCAAAGATCATTGATTCAATGCACTTTTAAAGATTATATTTCATATGGAGAAGGGAGGACAATGTGAATGCCCTGGTGTGCTTGTGGAGGCCAGAGGACAACTTGTGGGAATAAGTATATTCTCCTACCGTGTGGGATGCGGGGATTGAATTCAAGCAGTCAGCCTTAGCAGCAAGCAACTTCACCCACTAAACCCCATACCTATACCTTCAGGGCAAGCTCTACTGTGATGCCCAGGTGAGGTGTAGAGGCTTCTCTCCTGAGTGCTGCAGCTGATGAGGGACAGGGACAACTCTCCCTCTCTTATGATCTCAGGGCTAGTTCTCTCACCTGCCTCAAGCATTGATGGGAGTGGAGAATCTCTCCCTTACCCATACTGTCACATGACAGATGAGTAATGGAGACAGCTCTCCCATGCTCACAATGTACACAGACATATACATCGTGTAACTTATTTTTGTCAAAAAAAATGACTTGGTTCTATATACATAAAAGTAGGCCATTTTACCCAGATAGGAAGTGGATTAGAGGGTGGCAATGGATGGAAAAACAGGATGGAGAGTCAGAGCTGTGGAATCATGCTTTTGTACACTGGTTTAATAAAACACTGACTGGCCAGTAGCCAGGTGGGATAAGCAGACAAGGAGAATTCTGGCAAGAGGAAGGCTGAGTTAGGAGACACCAGCCCACTGTCCAGGGAGCAGCATGTAATGGCACACAGGTAAAGCCATGGAAAATGTGGCAACATATAGATGAACAGAAATGGGCTGAGTTTAAATGTAAGAGCTAGTCAGTGGAAAGACTGAGCTAGTGGCCAGTTTTAATTAATATAGGTTCTTTGTGTTTACTTGGGGGATACAAGTAGGAGAGATTTGTCCTGACCGCCATCAGACCAGGACACAGGAAAACTTCAGCTACAGGTGTGAAACTTCAGAGGATGATGGAATTGTTCTAAAGTTGTCTTTGGTGACCGTTACAGATATCAATGAATGTACTGAAAGCCACTCAACTATCCACCTTCAATGAGTGAACTATGTGTTTGATTAATGAGACCTCTTTTTTTTTGCAAGTTTCATACATGCATTCAATCATACATCATGTTTTGATTATAGGTGTTCCATTGTCCTATATTATCCCCCATTTTTCCCTCTGAACCTCTATTTCTTTTTATCGAGGCTCCAAGTAGACACATCATTACAGAAAACTTTACAAACTGAAAAATCCCTATGTAAAAACCTACTACTTTGTAAACTAAAAATTATAATTAAAAAAAAAATACAAACTTAAAGAATTTGGAGCATAAGTACCCTGTACGGATAGATAATGCTGTTCCCAGAAGTCACAGTCTCTTAAATAAGAACCCCAGTGCCAGGTGTGGAATACTACTCTATGAGTTGTTAGCCACAGAGATCCCTGAAGCCCTAAAAGAATACAGGTTATTAATTACTCTTGGTTGCTCTCCAGAACTAGAGGCTAAGAACCTCTTGTTAAAGGTACAGGGAACAGAGAAATCAAGTTTGAATGAGCTGTAAACTCCCTCCCTGCAGGATAGCATCCATAGGGATGCAAGGTATTAGGCAAGCTGCATGGAAAGAAAACTCATCACAATCTCACTCAACTGTAGATCATGCATACAACACTGGCCAACCAGTCAAGATGTGCCTACTCATTCAACAGGGACACAACCACTTGGGGATGCCAGCTACTTCATGGTTGGAATTAAAGCCTCTGCTCCACAGAAGAGAATACATGCCTGATACTAGAAAGCTGACCAAAAGCCTATGGCTGTGGAAGCCTTGCTCAAAGGGAGCAGTGTTTCCTGAATAGTACATTGTTGTATCTGTTTTCTAATTATGAATCTCATTTAGGTTACTTCCATCTTAATTCATTATAGATGTCACTGAATGTGCAAATGAACATATATTATAGATTCGGGTATGACAGATTAGTTCATTAGGCTTGATTACAGAAGTACAATCACTGATCCGTCTAATGTCTGAGTAATTTTTAGACATTTTGTTTGAGCTCTCAAATTTATTCCCATGAAGTCCTATAATTACTCTCAGCAACTTTACATTGGAATAATAGCCTTGCTTCCACCCTACCTGAGTTAACTTTGCTTTATTTTAAAGAAGGATTTGTTTAAGATGCTGACAAGATAGTTTCTTAGTATTTTTTAATTTATATTTATTTCACTACTTAGGTTAATTTATTGACATTAATGATAATTTATTACTTGTGGATGTTAAATACTCAAACTCTGATTGTTTAATTTCTAACTTTCCTGGAGATTTTGGACTTGACAGCCCCACAACTGAGCAAGCCAGCTCTTTAAAATCAATCTTTCCCTCCTTCTCTTCCTTCCTCCTCCACTGTGGAAGATGCGACTCCTGGAAAGGTGGCCCTGGGCAGTAGATACAACATGAAAGCAGGATGAGTCAGCCATGGAGAGCAAGCCAGAAAGCAGCATTTCTTTTTGGTCTCTGCTTCAGCTTCTGCTTCTAGGTCCCTTCCCTGGCTTCCCTGACACATGAACTCTAAGCTGTAAGATGAAATAAACCCTTTCCTCCTCAAACTGCTTATGGTCATGTCATCTATCTCTGTGACAGAATCAAAATAAGAGAATCTGGTGTGTACATGAGTCTGGTTTTCCTCATAGGAGTTTAATAATCCGTGTGTCCCTACAGTCTTGATTACCCCAATATATTTATGGAATGCCACCCTTTCTAGGCCCAGGAATAGTCATTGATCAGTCAGAGCTTTGTGAGCAGTACCAGGCAGATGGTGCCACTCACATACCCACCCAGGTAGAGAATCATTCTTCATCCTCAAAATGGAGTAAAATACTTTTGTAAAATGGAACCTCTCAAGGCAAGAGGTGATCTGAAAATTCACTATTTTACACTATACAGAGTAACTTAGGGCCAATGTACTTCAACAGATCCCTAACTAGGGTAAATAGACATTTGTTAAAAACTCCTTGGTAAGCTGGGCAGTGGTGTGTTCCTTTAATCCCAGAACTCAGGAGGCAGAGGCAGGTAGATACCTGTGAGTTTGATAAGCCAGCCTTATCTACAGAACTAGTTCCAGGACACCAGGGCTACACAAAGAAATCCTATCTTGAAAAAAACAAAAAAATAAAAACAAAACAAAATCCCACACAAACAAAAAACTTCCTTGGGAAATGTTAATGGAACAGCCAGGTCTTTTATATATTTTTATTATGATTTTTCAGCCCAAACAAATACTCAATATCCAATTTTATACTTTTAGTTTCATTTTTCTTTCATTGTTAATAGCCCTGCCAGGAAGTCCTAAATAAGGACATCATCTTATTCCCACCATTGGCAATGACACTGATCCTTTGGACTACTGAAGTATACCCAGATGTCTGCAAAGCCAGGAGGCTGTAAGTATTCCTAGATCACATGTGGAAAAGGCACAAAGCAGCTTAGAAAGCCTTCCTCAACCATGTGTCAATCACTGGCAGGGCTAGTTTAAATGTATTGCCAGGCCCTACCCTGAGCTTCTTATTTAGTAAGTCTGAAATGGAAGTGAAATCATGTGAAAAGAGCCCAAGTATGCAGATGATACTTGTCTTGGGACCATAACATATGATAGGACTCTTTCACCTTCCTACTTGCTGCCTCTGGCTTTCCTAGGTTCTAGGCAACTACAAACAGCCTGCTCTCCATCCTTGTCTGTAGCATGAATCTTAAAAAGTTCTTATTAATAAAATCAAACCTGAGGCCAGTTATTGGGGTGAAAGGCTGGATGGTCAGAGAGAAAGAACAAGCCACAGCTACCTCACCTCGCCGGATCCTCAGCTGGTCTTGTTTCCTCAGACTGGAAGCCTCTGTGTCCTCATATCCGAATGGCTCTCAGCTGAACTGCTGCTCAAAAGCCTAAAAGCTTAACCAGTCAAATGCTTCTAGTTTCTGGTCCTCGTGCCTTATATACCTTTCTGCTTTCTACCACCACTCCCTGGGATTAAAGGCTTGCTTTCTGGGATTAAAGGCATGTGTCACCATGCCTGGCCGTTTCCAATGTGGCCTTGAACTCACAGAGATCCAGAGGGATTTCTACCTCTGGAGTGCTAGGATTAAAGGTGTGAGTGCCACCATTTTCTAGCCTTTGTATCTAGTGGCTGTTCTGTCTCTGACCTCAGATAAGTTTATTAGGGTGCACAATATTTTGGGGAACACAATACCACCACACTTGTCTCTCTGTGCATTTATGCTTCATTGGTTCCTTCAATCCTGAATACCCTTATGTTGGCAAACTTCCTTTAAAATCCTCCTGGCTTCTTAGTTCCACATTTACCTATAACTTGGTAAGGCAAGTTAAAATGGTATGACGTGGACAATACTTAGCTAAAGGGACTGGTCTTGATCAATTGAGCAACAAAGTAGATTATGAAAACAATCTCAAGTTGTCTAAACTACTGTTGTACTAGAGCTTGAACTTGTTATAGTAAATTCCTCTAGAATACCAATAAAATGATAAACAAATTTTCAGTATCAAAGGATACAGTAAAGAATAGTGAAAATAAACTGAAAATGCCAAAACATTTTTAAAATCCAGTAGCCTGAGATTAATAATGTAGTCACATCAATTCTAGACCAAGAGTTTTCAAATCATTCAATGCTTCCTTGAATACTGAAAACAAACATCTTAAGAATCTTGATTTTACAGCCGTGTTTTAGTAATATAGTATGTAATATTTTATATTAGTAATATTTATATTTTATATTTTAGTAATATAATATGTAAGGCTTTTAGCCTGTTGCTATCTATATGAATAACATGAACAATCACTCACGTTAATATGAAATAATAGTTTGTGGTCATTGACTTAGACGGAAAACTAATGTTGTCTTAATGAAAGAAAACAAAGAAACAAAGAATAATAATAATAAAAGAAAGAAAAATGTATGTACAGTAACCTTAAAGGGAGACTGAGGTCTTGATAAAGGCAAACTAGACCTCATTATCCAAATCACAAAATAAAACTAACAGCAAGTCTCTATTGTTGAAAACAAGAAATACACAACTCATTGAACATGAAGAAGTTGAGGTGGTGCCTTCATAGATCCTTCATCCTTATGGACTAGTTTCTCTGGTACAGGAAGACACTGTGCACACCACCAAAGGAGAAATATAAACACCACTCCACCAACAAAGTCTCTGATCTACAATGGTGTCCTTCCTGCAAGATACGCTAGTGTGATGGTGGCACAAAACTTGTGGGAGTAGCAACCTATATCTGATGAAATTAAGGCCCACTCCACGAAATTGAACCTATGCCCAACACTGCTTGGGTCACATGAAGAACCTGATACTGGATCTCCCAGAGACCTGGGCTATCAGGGTAAAACCAAATAGTACTGCTCTACTAATAAAACAGCAATAAAACGACTCCTAATGTCATTCTGCTATACTCATAGACTGGTGCCTTGCTCAGGTACCATCAGGAAGCTTCCTCCCACAACAGATGGGAACAAACACAGAGACCCACAGCTGGACAATGTACAGAGACTGAGAGACCTTGGAACACTCAGCCCTAAACCAGATGCCTCCATCAAATCCCTCCCATCAGTGCTCAAGGAATCCTGCAGAAGAGGAGGTGGAAAGAATGTAAGAACCAGAAAGGATGGAGGACATCAGGGAAACAAGGCCCTATCAATCAACAGAATCTACACACATGAATTCACAGAGACTGAGACTCCAGTGCACAGGCCTGTGCAGATCTGTACCAGAAGGGGTCCTAGAGCTGAAAGAAGAAGTGGACACGCCCCCACCCCTAACCCAGAAGCTATCTCTAATTGATAACCACTTGTAAATGAAAATTTGGTTTTCTCTAAGGGAGTCTCACTGGGGGAAACAAACTACTCTGAAGGGTAGATGACATGCCCAGCAGTAGACAGACAACAGAAAATGAACTCAACATGTTTTGAAGTTCCTAATCTCATAATTTTGTGTCAAGTCTTCTTTTTTAATTTATTGATATATTTTTCTCTTTTTCTATATTAAAGGTCTTTGAATATATATTATGGCTTCCAGTTTTGTATTTTTATGGATTCCTGAGTGTGCAAACAAGTGGATCTCTGTGTCTATATCTATTTCTTGTACCTTTTTCTTGGGATGTTTTCCTTCTGTATGTTTATATTGTATATTCCAATACATTCGTTTTTGTTTTGTCATATTATATTTTATTTTGTTTTACTATCATCGCTTAGCGGTCTATTTATTTTCTGAGAGACAGAAAGGGAGTGAATCTGTATGGAAAGGTAGCGGGGAGGAACTGGGAGGAGTAGAGGGAGGGGGAGTTATAATATTAATACATAAAATGAAACTTTTAAATATAAAAGGTATATATTTGACTGTAGTGTCTGTATTTGTTCTGTTTGTTTTCAGGTGGGGTCCTATGATTGTACAAAGCATACATGCAGTGGGATGATGATGAAACTTCAAATAAGGGACAAATTGTTTTTAAGCTACAAAAATTAATTAAACTTAATCAGTATAATATCATTTGTCTTGTGATTTTCTCATGGGATCCTCTCTTCTCCTACCTACTGAGCACATTTAGCAACAAAGGTTTTTCTATTTAAGCTAGAGAGAATCAAGGATAATTTCACAGTTCTGGGGAGACAGCTATCAAAAGCCATACAAACCAAAAGTTTGATGTGTGGCACCTCACTGCTCCTAAAGGAAGCTGAAGGTTCATTGTAGATGGCCCTTTTCTCCTTGAAAAAATGACTATAAACGGTAAGCGCCAAATTACAATAACTTAAACTATTCCACAATTTCACGAGAGTAGAAGATAATTAATGGACATCTGTGGGGAAGAGTAGACTCAGTGATTGAATTGCCTTTTGATTATGCAGGTATCACACAGAAACTGGATTCTGCAAAACAATAGAAGATTCAGTGTGTATTTCTTTTTCAGAAGTGTTAGTTCTTAAGACTCCTGAGGAGCACATTGTTAAGCTGGTCCTTTGCTCACCATGTAAATGATTTTGCCTCACCTGGGAAACTAAATTGCAAATTTCTTAAGGCAAATTTAGTAAACGTTGAATCTGCCTCCTGTGGTCTTGGTTGTGCAGAAATTTTCCTTAGTACACGTGATGATTGTTTGCCAAAACATTTCATTGACTGGAAAATGCCTACCTAGAAAACCGACTGGAGCAGTAGCAGCTCCACAGTGAGCATTTCTCCTTCTCCCAGCACCAGCTCTTAGTAAGCACTTGGCTGCATCAGGAAAAGGACAGCTGTGGGGGTGCAGAAGTTGGAAACCATGAGAGCAAAGCAAAGAACATTACTATCTTACATGCTTCAAAACTTTCTCTGCCTACCTTCAACTTCCAAGGCTCTGAGTCCTTGAAGAGAACTCTGCTTTGTGGAGACATTGCCAACTTTCCTCTGGACAGGATTGCTCCAGATCCCTATGGTGTCATGGTCACTGGGTAGGCTGGAACTTCACCTGTCCAGTTGCTGAAAGCAGCATCAACAAGAACTCTTCAATGAGAACATCAAACAGTACAATGCCTACATTCAGGATACAACTGTTCTCTAAAGTGTGCTGTTTGGAAGGTTCATGAGCAGTTTTATATGCAAATAACCTTTTCATTAAAAGAACTACAACTATATATATTTCCCATCCCAATGTAGAAAGTCGAAGTGAGGGACTTGGCCTAGAATTTACATTGGCCTAGAATACTAGACAGTAGAGAAGAAAGAGTCCTCATATTAATATATATATATATATATTATTTATATTATATTTATATTAATAAGTCCTCATATGAATATACATATATATGCCTAGAATATTTCTCTGTTCTTTCCTCCTAGACAGTAGAGAAGAATCAAAAAATCCCACAGAAAAACAATAACTGCCATATTGTTTTCCCTGGCAATGTACCTATCATGGTTTTAATATGATTGGCTCCCATAGGCTCATATATTTGGATGCTTGGTCATTAGGGAGTGGTGCTACTTGGTAGGGATTAGAAGGTGTGGCCTTGTTGGAGTAGGTGTGGCCTTGTTAGAGGAAGTGTGTCACTGTGGGTGGGCTTTGAGGTTTCAGAAGACCAAGCCAGGGCCAGTGGCCTGTTCCGTTCCTGCTGCCTGATGATGCAGATGTAGAACTCTCAGCTACCTCTCCAACACCATGTCTGTCTGCACACCAGCATGTTTCTCCTATGTTGACAGTGGACTAAACCTCTGAACTGTCAGCCAGTTCTAATTAAATGCTTTCCTTGATAAGAGTTGCCATGGGCATAGTGTCTCCTCACAGCAGTAAAACCCCGACTAGGACGATAGCTGTGTTAGTGAAGGATTTATCAATACAAAGCACTCTTTTTTTTTTTTTTTTTTTTTTTGGTTTTTCGAGACAGGGTTTCTCTGTGTAGCTTTGCGCCTTTCCTGGAACTCACTCTGTAGCCCAGGCTGGCCTTGAACTCACAGAGATCTGCCTGGCTCTGCCTCTCAAGTACTGGGATTAAAGGCGTGCACCACCACCACCACCACCACCACCACCACAACCACCACCACCACCACTCGGCTTCAAAGTACTCTTATTCAAAATAATCTGAGTACTTTTAGGTAGAACAAGGAGGATTTCTGTGAAACTGAGGCCAGCCTGGTCTACAAAGCAAGTTCCAAGCCAACCAAGACTAGAGAGTCCCTGTCTCAAGATAAGTAAATATTAAAAAGCAAAAGGGTTCTAATCCCTGGACTCCATTGTATTATGGGGAAGATCCTCTGCAGCAAGGAAGGGGAAGTAGAACTGAAAATAGTTGAGCAATGTTCCTGGAATAGCTCCTTTTAATCTCTGAGAACGATGGTTTTCCTCGTCTGTGAAATGAAGCCTAATGAGGCTTTCATTACTACCTACTGGAGTTTGAACGTGGTGCTCAAGGACTCTTCCTCCTAAAAAGTTTCAATGCAAGATAAGTCATGATCACACATGATGGCATTTTTGTTTTAGGAGATTCAGTTGAGGCAGAATTTGATCCAAGGAAAACAAAGAAATCTTTTACCCCACCTCAAAAAAAAAAATGAGAATGATGACCCTGTAGTGGTTTGAATGAGACTAGCTCCCATAGGCTCATACATTTGAAGCTGGTTGTAGAATTATTTGGAAATAATTAGGAAGTGTGACCTTATCGGAGGTGAGTCAGTAGGAGCAGGCTGTGAGATTTCAAAATACTAGCACCGTTCCTGGTTAGCTCTCTCTGTCCACTTGTGCATCAAGATGCGATGACATCTTAGTTGTCCCTCCTGTCACACCTTTGCTCCACCACCAGGAACCTCAACCCTCTGAAACCGTAAGCTCAAACTAGGTGTTTTCTTTTCTAAATTGCCTTCATTGTAAATCCTTATCACAGCAAAAGAAAAGTAACTAAAACAGAGATTGATACCAGAAATAGACTATTGCTGTGACAGGTCAAACTACAGTGGTTTGGGAAAGAATATGGAAGATTTTGGAAGTCTGAACTAGTAAAGTGGGTGGTCACTATTTACAGGGTTTAATGAGCCATCTTGGTAGGAACTTGAAAGATACTAGTAGTGTGGACCCGGTTCAAGAGGTTTCTAGCAACTTGGCTAGAGACCATTCTTGTGATATTTTGGAAAAGAATGTGTCAGTTTTCTGATCTTATCCTAAGAATTTGCTTGAGGTTAAATTGAAAAGTAATGAACTAAATTCTTTGGCATAAGAGATTTCAAGACAGCCTAATATTGACTCTGTATTTCAGGTATTCATAATCATACTTATGAAGGTCCGCAATGAAAAGACACACAGGACAAAAGAAATGCAAATCTATAGTATGAGGAGGAAAAATAGCACCAGGAAATTTATGTTGAATCTATGACTTGTGCTGAAAGAGATGAGATTAAAGAGAGACCTGTTCTGAAGTGGAATAAAGTGGAGTTGCCCTCATGGGAAGACCCCACACAGCTGAACTTCCAAAACTTAAAAGGGAAAGGCTTGAATAATTTTCTGCTTCTAAAAAGGAAAACAATATTCTCTTTTAAAATGGTAATATATATTCTGTGTCCTTGTATGTTAGAAGTGTGTAGTTCATTTTACAAAAGGTTACAACTAAGAGAGTTCCCTTGAATTCCAGAAGACACTTTGAAGTTTGGACTTTTAAACTTTGTTGGGACTGTGAAAGACTATGGTGCATTTTGAAACTGGACTAATTACATTTTGCATTTAGACATGGTCACACACCTAGAAGAGCCAGGGTGTTGAATGTGGTTGTTTAAATGAATATGGCTCCTATAGGCCCATGTGTTTGAATACTCGGTCCCCAGTTGTTGGAATTGTTTAGGAAATACAAGCAGGCATGGTCTCTTTGGAGGAGATATGCCACTAGGGATGGGCTAGGAGGTTGTTAAAGACTCAGCCATTCCAATTTATCTCTCACATTCCTACTAATTGTGATAAAGGTGATAAAGCTTTTCCTGCCACCATGCTTTGTCTCTACCATCATGGACTCAACCTTCTGAAACCATAAGCTCAATTTAAACATTTTCATGGTCATGGTGTCCTATCACAGCATTGGAAAAGCAACTAGCAGAGATGGATAAATTGTGTTTGTGCACATAATGACTTGAAATTATCATGAGCATGCATGTTGTATCAAGTAAACACAAGGTGGTTGTTGGTTTCTCTTTGCAGTATTTTCTAGTTGGAAACATATTTTCTCCTTTGGGAAACAAAGTCATTGACTTGCTAGTGTTCACCTTTGGCTCTCAGCATCAATCCAGCCTTTTTAGAAGCCTGTAAAACTATCCACTTCAGTTTACAAGATGGTAAGACAAAAATAGATTCTGCTCCATGGACTTTGTTTTCTTCTTTATTGCTTTAGATATTTGTTTCCATCACATTCACAATCACACAACACAAAATATATTTCACCCATTTGCTGTAACCAGAAAAACACCTTGTTCCATCCGGCACATTGCATTGTAAAAATAACTACTATTCTGCAAGCTTTTAAGCATTCTCTCTCTTTTTTTTAGGTTTCTAAGATTCTTCATATGCTGTCTGACTTTTAAAAATACACTTTTAAGAAGAAACAGAAAAAAACATCTTGGTAAAATTAGAGTGCTTTATTTTTTTATAACCAAGAAAAAATAAGATAATTTTGATTGGAAAAAAAGGAAGTAAGAATGAAGTCTGTGATTAAGACTCTGTCTAGCAGATCTGAGTAAGAGGGAGAAGATCAGGAAGAAAGTTATAAGTATAGAAAATAGGACATATTGACAGAGTAATTTAAAGCAGAATCAACTAAAAAGAGGTAAAGGATTCAAAACAATGTGAACATGGGCAACCAAAGAGTTGAGTAAAGTGACATTGAAATTTCATGGCAAATCACATTTATGAAAAAAAAAATCATCTCACATTTGAGTTGGAATGCAGAGATTTCAAACTAATTGGGAGGGATCTGACAGAGAATCTCATACAAAGATGAAGATTCTCTTCCCACAGTCTTGTTTATCTATATTTGCACAAAGTATTTCCCAATTTTCTAAGCCTTATGTCACTCACGCACTATAATTCATCACTCCTAAAATGGTCTATAACACACTGAAATACAAAGTTGTGTTCTGTTATTAGGCACATATTCTCTCCCAAGAAGGTAGTATCGCCACCATCTATTCATCTATAAAAATTAACTAAAGCAGCACAGGACTAGTGTATGAAATCCTGTACCTCCAGATAGCATATTCACCAAGAGAAAATAAAACATTCTAGAAAATAAGTTTACACAGAAACTCTTGTTGGCCAGTCACACAAATTTAAATGGAAAGCTCCAGAACAATGTGAGACGCTCTCCCAAAAAAACTGAAGTGGGTGGTGTTGAAAGTGACTACAGAGGCTCAAGCTCTAGAACACAGGTACAAGCCTGCATGCTGTTGTGTAGTAGTTTCCTCTAAAGTTAAAACTTTCCATCTTTGAGGAAACCTCTTTATGACACAGGAGGGTTACATGGGAAAAACAACAACAACAACAGAATGTTTAAAGGGAGGTAAAACATTCCATCCTGTAGGGAAGCTTGGGGAAGATAGGAAGTAAACAACTCAAAGAAGCTTCAGGAAGTCCCTGAAACTTACCAGATCTACTAGCCCCTCTCTCCTCAGTAGTATATGACCAGTAAAGACAGCTGGGAGACACTCTAGCTGAACTGCTTGGAAGAGGCTCAGACCAAGAAGCCTGGAAAAAGCACAGGCAAGACAAGCAGCCTGAAAGAAGCAGAGAGTTGCTAAACTATCTAGAAGAAGCAAAAAGCTGCCAAGCTGCCTGGAAGAGGCTCAGATCAAATGAACCACCAGGAAAGGACACGCTTCAGCTTGTTGAGCTGTCTGCAGGCTGTGCAATGTGCTCTGGGTTTCCAGGTTTCTAGTTTTCATGAACTGCCACCTATGCTTGGGTGGGCTTTTGGTGAGGCAGCTGCCTTTGAGTCATTTCTGCTCCTTTTATAGCTTTATATAAGTTTATTGTATGTGTTTATTATTTTAACCAATAAAACTCATTGGCTTAAGTTGGATTTTGGTGCTGTCTGCCCTTTGGCCTGTCATTGGTTCCCTGTCAAGGGTAAACAACATTTGCTCATGTCTACATGAGGTACCTGCACACACACACACACACACACACACACACACACACACACACACACAAACACACAGGCACACATACATACACACAAAAATGAACAAAGGCGAGAATTTGTAAAGAAGAAGACTTCTGTGATAACCTCTCCTCATACCCCCACTCGACCAATAAAAAAAAACAGTCTAGACAGGAAGCCATTGAAGAGGACTCTTAAAAATTGTGATAAGAGATACTGAAGTATAGCCCTTCATGGTTGATAGCTTCTGGTGGGGACAGGGGTGAAGGTGGACTTGATTTTCTTTAAGGGGCCAGTCACTGGGAGTTTGACCATGCTCCAGTGAGTATATGGACAACACAAATTGGATTTGGTGTATTTTTTCTTCTTCTTATTATTTTCAAGGAAAGTCACAAGAGTGGGGGGAACCTGGGATGAACGGGAGTGTGATTGGAGTGCATTATGTGAAATTCTCAAATAATCAATAAAAATATTACATTGAAAACAAATCTGCTTACCAGCTAGTTTCCACCTGGATCTATCTACTGTCTTCTTGTTACTTTGAGCTTCTGTTTTGAGGATATGGGGGAAGTGGATTATGACTAATCTTAAATTCTTCAAGATGGAGAATTGAAGATACCCGAACTGAAGTTATGTAGGCAGAGGTCTGAACCCTTAGTAGAAGGGTGAACTAGACACAAAAGCACATTGCTGAGCACCTCTGCCTTCTTGGTTGACAGAAAGAACAAAATGAAATGTCCTTTGACAATGTGAACAAAACACCTGATCCTTGAACAGGTTTTGAAGCAGAGTATTGAAAGGGATAACAGTAATGAAGTGCTATTAATCACTATTTTAAAATATCCATTATCTTGACAGAATTAAAGGACTGTGTCAAAATTATAGAGCAGATAAGAATATTGAAAACAACTGTGTCTTTTACTGAAATTAGAAGAGACTAAATTTAGCACTGGTTAATGATTGCTTGTATTTTGTGGTGGGTAAGACAAAAGGACTTATCTAAGAAACGAACATTTTCAGAGGCAACTAAAGTTCTTAGTGAATAGCTTCACACCAGCACAGATTGCATTTCTTACTCAAAGTCCCTCCGAATCAGGGCTTTCTGAAGGGCCAGAGCATTCATCTCAGAGAAATAAAAATGCCCTTCTATGATTGCTCTGTGGGATGCTAGGCTGGTCACATCACACAATCCCTTTTCTCCCAAACACACCTGCATCCAAATTAAAGGCATCTTCAGAGTACATCCTCTGAAAAGGACAACGAGACAAAGAGGGAACACAGAAATTAGTGGTACGTGCTCCAAGCCCAGGAGGATTTCAGTCTGGGAGAAGGAAGAATTTAAAACTGTTTTGTGCATAACAGGAAAATGATGCAATAGATTATGGATGGCTTGGCCAAGGAAGCAAGGAAAACAGGAAGCAGAGCAATTCCCTTTGACAAACAGGAACACTGGTTATTTCTGAGCAGAATGAGAGAAAGACCATCATAAAAAATGAACAAATCTGTTTGGTAGGAGTAAAAGAATAGCAGTATGGGGAGGAGGGCAGTGTGAGGGAAATACGTCAGTAAGAAAGGACTGCACATCCCTGTAAAGACAGAATGTGTTCTCAGGTAAAGAGCACACTAGCCAAAGCACCCGGAGACCCACCATTTCCCTGGTAGCAGTGGGTGCCTCCTTTCAAATTCTCCACAGCAGAGTAAGGTTAACCACAACTGATTCAGACAACAGCAAATGCCTGAAGATACATATCCCTGGAAAAGCCACATTACCTGGTCGTCTGGAAGGATGGAGTATTACTCAAGGTTGTAATCTTGGGTGCAGAGAAACTGACTCACTGGTGCCATGAACATAAGTAGAGGACAGAAGGAAAGCCATTCTTACTCTGGAAGGATGTTTCTCATGGATATTTTATATCCTCAAGATGTGAAGCCACAAAATTGAAAACATGAGCCTGTTTTTGATGTATGAACAGTCAAGTTAAGAAACTACAATCTGTATTCATTCCTTCATTGAAGGCCCATTTTTGGTTGCTTATGCTGTGCTATCAGTCAGATAGTAAAGACAGTAGTAGAGAAGACAGTATAGGTACTCAAAACCTTTTGTGTTCTACAGAAATCTCCAAAAACTAAAGCAGTCTGATGTAATTGGCTGCGGTAATTAAGCACACATGATCTAACCGGCATTGGACAGTGACACACATCAAGAAGATAAGTTGGAGTATGCAGTCAGGATTAAAAAAAACAACACGAGCTATGATGTTGATCCAGGCCTTTGTTTACAGGAATTTTTTTTTGGTTTTGGTTTTGTTTGTTGGTTGGTTAGTTGGTTTTACGAGGCAGGGTTTCTTTGCATAGCCCTGGCTGTCCCAGAACTCACTCTGGAGCATAAACATGTGCTGAAGAAATGGCCAGCAATTACAAGCACTTCCTGCTCTACCAGAGGTCCAGAGTTTGATTCCCAAACACACACCTCTAGTAGCTCACAAGTGCCTCTAACTACAGCTCCCGGGGATCTGACAACTTCTTCTAACCTCCACAGGCCTTTCATACACATATATTTAAACACATACACACATGGAGGGACAAAACATTTTTTATTTAAAAAAATATAAATAAATGAAAAAGCAAAATACCACTTGGATATCTCACTGGTGTGAAATTGCTATAAACAATTGCCATCAATGCTTCAAGTTCATTTCTTCTCACAGACAGTTGTCAGGTTTCACACAGCACAAAATATAATGAATGGCATGCATCTGAATTATAAGTGGTTCTGGAGTCCATAAAAAATAATTGGTAATAATTTGTTACCACAAAATTCAGGATGATATGGAAGGGCTAGGAAGGAGAGAGATTCTTTTAGAAAAAGATAACATTCACAAGAAACTACCTTATTTCAAAGCAGCTGCCAGCCAAGATGCAATAAACACTTGTGCATTGATTTAATTTCTTAACTGGAGAAACTAGAGTCTCACTTTGGAGAGACTAGCCAACTAAGTCAACCAAAGAACTGGACATAGCTGATATTGGTGCAAGACAATGTAGCTATATGCACAAAATATATAACTATGTAAAGATACATTGATATATAAATATAAAACTATATATAGATGCACATATAATACAAATGTACATTTCACATTCCACACATATGAAGAGAAAAGTTATTTTATATATGCCTGTATGGTTTTTTTGTTTGTTTGTTTGTTTTTTGGTTTTTCGAGACAGGGTTTCTCTGTGTAGCTTTGCGCCTTTCCTGGAGCTCACTTGGTAGCCCAGGCTGGCCTCGAACTCACAGTGACCAGCCTGGCTCTGCCTCCCGAGTGCTGGGATTAAAGGCGTGTGCCACCAACGCCCGGCATGCCTGTATGTTTTTGCATTTGTGTGGGCACACTCATTTATCTTTTCTAGTATATCATATATTGAACTAATTATTATTGATTTTGTTCTCTTCCATGGATTCTGTATCATTAATAAAGAATAGGACACATCATAGAACTAAGGTATGTTAGAGATGATATATGTTAAACATTCATTTGTGTACTTATGATCGTTTACCTTACTGACATACATCTTTCCTATAGAGTTGTTCATTCCCAAAATCACTTTGTAAGTCCTGTGGAGTTTTAAAACCGCCACTATGGTACAAATGTAAAAACTTTACAGACATTAATATATTTCATCTGTTCACTCAGGAGGCAGTTTGAACATTCATTATACTTCCAATAAGATCTTAGAAAAGGCAAGTCAAGTGAAAAAGCAGGTCATTAGAAGAGCCACTGAGAGGTCAGGGAAGAGGCTCACTGCTCTCTCTCTCTCTGTGTTCATCTCACAAGCAATCCCTACTCATCCTTTAGCTGATGGTCCTGATGCTTCAGCTCTCTTCCTGCAGCTCACTTAAAAACACCCCATGGGCATCTTGTGGTGGGTTAATAACCTCTGCTACCTGAAGCTGGGCATAGCAGGATGCCTGTAATACCAGAACTCAGGAAACTGAAGCAGGAGGATTGCAAAGATTTCCAGGCCATCCTGGACTACAAGACAAATTTCAAAACTGCCTGGACTATAGAGTGAGACCCAGTCTCAAAAAGAAAACCAAAAATAAAAAGTGAAACAAACAAAAAACAAACCAAAGAAACACCCATAATGAAAACAAAACAAAGTCCTCTGCTAATTAAATTTGAATCCCATAGTTAATAATTTTTTTCCAAGAAGGAAAACTTTGGTTCAGAGAAGCAAGTTTAATTCCTTTAGAATAAAAGCATTTTTCCTATAGTTTTTCTACTTTCAGATTTCCATTTACTCAGTTCTGTGTCTGAAAGAAACCTCTTCCTTTCAAATAGGAAAGGAATTATATTTGAGTTTCCAACACTAAAATATAGGCCACAGATTAAATAGTTGCCTTTGTTATAAGACAATGTTTATTTCTATAACCTCAATCATTTACATTCCAATACGTGTTCAAAGAAACTTCACATTCTCAGAACAGCTAAGACATCATTGTGGGAAGTGTTCACTTCTCACAGGAGTGAAGGTGGCCAGGACAAATGCATGTACCACATTATACAGTCCCAGGTTGTCAGGGACACGGGCATTACTTAGGTAGGAGCAGAAGTGAGACACAAAAGTGTGACAGAGAAGGTGTCAGTGATAACATTGAAGTGTTTGATGTACATTCTCACCTGCCCAGGTCCTCTCTTCGAGAGATTTGAACGATTATTTAAATAACCAAATGGTCACTTTCAGGGAATTTACAGCTCAGCCAAGTGGCCTTACCTGGATTTGTCATTTTGAGTCAGTGATTTGCTGCTTGTGGGTTTTTTTTTTCATTGCAGCTTGTAGATACCAGTTAAAGCATTTGAATCTCCATATATACAAGTTAAGGAAGATCCTTTCTTTCAGGTATTGTCTGTTCACTCTAGCACTGCTCCATTACTTTAAGAAGACCAGATTCTCACTTGTTCTCTTACCATTCAAAGAATCTCATGTGACTCAGTTCAGAAAGAAATAAGAGACTCACTTGGTTCCTAAGGGAAGAACTGGGTGTAAATTACATTGTCTGAGTCATTTTTGATATATTTGCCCATTAAATAAAGCAGAGGGTTGAGAAACTCCCATTAAATCGTAAAATGAATTTTTGCAAATTTGCCTGTTTGAGGGACATTTTTATTGTGTCATTTAACATGCTTTAAGCAATAAGTCCATTTTACTAAACCTTGCATAAATTGCCTACTGAAAAATCATGGTACAGTATGTATCAAACAAAGAGAAGTCATTAAATAATATCCCAAAATAGAATGCACGGAAGGTTTAGATCTACAAATCATTAAACATATTAAACAAAATAATTCATACTTCCTTTTGTAAAGTAATCAGAAAATAAAATGTATTCTGCAAAATCTTCATACATCTTTCTACAAATCACAAGTTTGGTTACAAATCAAGTGCCAAAAGAAGGGCCACCTAAATGCAGTATGAACTGGAAATTATTTCCATTGGGTTTTGAATGGAACCTGAGGTGGAAGGTGTTTTACCCTGAATCTTAGCAAAGCCTCAGGGATCTGCATCTAGAAGCTCCCATTTTCTACCTTAGAAGGTCTGTGGTCCACAGCAGCATATATAAGGGTCTTCAAAGCCGAGTTTGCCAAGCACTCCAGGTGAGAGTAAGAATTCATGACTGGTCCACATCAAAGAACAGAGAGAGAGAGAAAGAGAGAGACAGTTGCAGAGTGTGTTAATTAGCACAGTGGGCATGGTGTGAAAGCGCCAACAACACAGGGCAGTGAAGCAATCATGGTCTCCACATACCTGCATTTTAGTTCCAGAGACTGTGAAATGTCTCAAGAGTCCTGCATGGACACTGACTGGCAAATAAGGAACCCAGAAACCTCAAACACTTATGGAAGCCCTCAACAGTTACTTCCTCTCACCTACAAAGAAAAATATCCTTGGGGACCAGTTTGCAGAACTGTCCCAGACTTGGCTCTGTTTCTGCACACAGAAGTCGTCCCCTTTGAGCAAATGAGTTAATCTAAGATTCTTTTCTTCATCTCTTACATCAGAGGTGTCCGTGATCAGCATCTAGGCTGTGTCTGGTAACCAATAGGACTTAATAATGAATGGATGATGGAAAATACTTACCTTACATAAGTTTTATAAGAACAAAATAAGAAAAAGTGTATGCAATGAGTGAAAATTCAGTAGAAATAAAAGAAAAATAATAATAATAAATATAATGATGGTATATTATGATGTGTTGTAATATAACTAAAAATTATTTAAATGCTGCTATGAATTATTTTCAGAGGTCCAGTGCCATTAGCTCTAATAGTCCTAAAGATACATTTACGTGTGTGTGTGTGTGTGTGTGTGTGTGTGTGTGTGTGTGTGTGTGTAAACTTCATGAAATTCTTCAAGAAGTTGGTTACCTAAGTCTTAACAGCTCTAGGAGTTTAGAAACAAATTTTAAGCTGGAACCAAATAGATATGCACAAATTGATGGGTTTTTGTTTGTTTGTTTTTTGATTTTTTTTTGGGGGGGGGGATTATGTAGGAAAAAGCCAGCACTTCAGAATCAGATTTCAGTTACAGGTCATTTAAGCAGTTACGAGGCTCTGACAAGATCTCTTTCCAATAGAAGGAAAGACTCTAAATTGTCTCATCCATAGGCACTTGAATAACACAGAGAATGGAGCCCTGCAATCCAAAGACCTGCAAGCAGATGATATACATAATTGTTTGGATATTCAAGATTTTGGACACTCCTTGTTGACCTCCACCATCAGTGGCATTATGGTGTCCTGAAGAAACATGGTGATGACTTTGAGATGACATCTTTCTGGTTCTATAGCACCTGCCACCTCCTTCACCGTTTGAATCAGTACAGGGAGGATAAGGCCTCAGGGATGCAGGAAATTCAGAAGCAGGGTGAGCACTGCCTCAAGAACTGACCTCCCTGAATACTGTCAGGTGCTGTGACCATCCCATTTAGATCTCTCAGCAGCTCATTAGAATTGCAGAGGGCTTATTGCAGCCTATGATCATTTCTTCCATGGAGGAAAATGAGTGTACCCAGGGGCTCCCTTCTGTAAAGCCTTAAAGAAAAAAAAAAAAAAGAAAGAAAAGAAAGTAACAAAACTTCAAGCAAGTTATTACAGCCTCAACTTTTATTTAAAGCATCTGGCATTAAAATATTTAATTTTTAATGTCTAAATTTGTATATGGGGAAAATATTAGCCATAGAAGAACCAAAAAACAGAAAGTAGAAAAATGGTAAACTCTGATTGTTGTATCACTGGTGACACTAGTAGAAATATCCAAGTTCTGGTCTTAAAGATTACAGCAAAACAGTAGTTAATTCAAGTGCCTAGTGTACGCTAGACACTGTTTAATTTACATTGTTTTATTTTACCTTTACAACAAATTTCTTGTTTCATAGCCTCTATGCAGATGAGGAAAGTAAGTTTGATGAGGCTGTCTCAGTCTTCTACTTCCTATTGTAACATGTGTATGTAATGTCTATATGTAATAAAAGGTCCTTAAGGCTGAATAATTGGTAAAGGAAAAAAATTCACTTAGGTTCACACCTCTGGAAGCTGGAAGTCCAAAATGAAGGCCCCATGCAGCTTTGTGATGTGGCAGTGAGAAGATCAAGTGGCAATGCGCAGAAGGGACAGGACATGAGTGACAGCCTGCTTCCTCCTCAGCCATGCAGGCTCTATCTAGTCAAGGAGACTTAGAACTTCTCACTCCCCAAGTACTAATCTAACAACACAAGAAGGGCATTAACTGGGCTGGCAAATAGCTCAGTGGGTAGGGCACTTGTCTCACAAACCTGACAATCTGAGTTTGATCCAAGAACCCTACAGTGGAAGAAGAGAAGAGACTCAAGACATTTGTCTTCTGACCTCCACACAGGGGCTACACCTCTGCAGCACACATACACACATGCACACATATACAAGCAATTTTTTTTACCTTTAAGATTAAATTTAAAAATATTTAAGATATTTTGAAAAGAAAGGAATTAATCTACTCACGAACGCTCTGACACAGGAGTAAACTACCTTCCACAGGGCCCAATTCCCCAAGTTTGGAAAGGCATGTTTAAACCAAAGCAGAGGTCAAGCAATCAACAAAATTCTACAGCCAATGAGCAGCAGGGACTTTATCACAGGCCATCTCCCATAGGTGGATAAATAGATGGAATTTTACTCTTGGTACAAAGAGCCTGCTAAATGACATAAAATGGGCACAGGACTTAGTCCATTTCTTTTCTTCAAACTAAAGTAAATGACCACAGATAGTGTTGTAATTACTATAAATTATCAGCATAGTAACCAATGAATCATTCATAATATCTATCAGATTAGATAATAATAATAAACCAGTCCAAATAACATCTTAGTTATATGATTGCATGTGCCATACATTCATATGCACAGGTATACATATGCATAGACATCTAACTCATTAAATCTTGGATCACTATGAAAAAACAGTCTCCATGCCTATAAACAAAAGCAAGTATTATGGTCTGGTCACAAATGACCCTATCAAAGTTCATGTGCTGAGAGCCTAATGCCGAGCTGATGTGCTACTGAGAGGTAAATAGATTCATAAGCTGACTGTTCTTAGGTGAGCCCTGGCTGCAGAAAATAGGTCACTAGGAGCATGACCTTGAGCAGAGTGTATCTGGTTCCTGGTCTCTGGTTCCTCTTTCTCCCTTCCACACCCTCTTCTCTCTTACTGGCTGCCATGAAGGAGGTAGCTTTGCTGACACCACAGACTCCCAGTCAGGATGGCCTGCCTGACCTGGGACCCCAAAGCAATGGAGCTCTCCTAACATGGACTGAAACCATGAGTGCACACAATTCATCTCTCCCTGGAACATTATCTCAGGTACTTGTATGTTAACAACTGATAGCTTAAATGTCATCCCAGGTACTTGTTAAATCAACAGAATGCTGACAGACAACAGGGCTGGCCTATCTCCAAATCTGTTTTCTTCCCTTCCTAATTCCATGCCTTTATTACTAGAACCCAAGGCTTGAACCTTTACCTCTCTATCAAAAGCAAAAAACAAACAACAAAAAACAAAACAAACAAACAAAAAACCTGGAAGGCAGAAATAAGCAGAAAGTGGGTCTTGAGAAATGAGAGAGGCCTCGTCAAGGAGCATGAAGGTCTCTTAAGGTTACCCAACAGGCTACAATGCAGGAGCAATTTATCTGTAGACTTTCTGTAGAGTTTATCTCTTCCTCCTTCTCTTGACTTTCTTCAGAGACCTGGAAACAGGATCTCCTATGATCAGCCCCTACATCTTCTTTCCAGGCAAATCCTTTACTTTTCTGCAAATCAATTTATATGTGCTGGGGTGAGATAGGAGCATGTTACAGAATCCTCTCTTTAGAATTGGACCATGTGAGAGGATGAGTTGTAAAGGGCTGAGGAGGGCAGGGGAGGTCAGAACATTTTCCCCCTCTAAGACATCTGACCTGGAAGTGCTTGGCCAGATTCTGTGTGTATCATCTATGTGAATAATCTCAGTTACCAAGTGGGAGCTGCTTGGTTCGGTAGCTTATTTCAAGTGATGCTCTCAACTGGTCAAGTGTGTGGGCTTTTGTGCCTTCCTTAACTGGATATGGGTTCAGCCTGTGGCAACAGACAGGGCACATTAGAAACAGATTCTTCTGAGTGTAACAGAACCACTTTAAACAAGGTGTCTATCAGATGGTTTTGTGAACTAAAGAAAAATAAATCTGTTAAAGGGTTCGATTCAAACAAAGGAGTTTGCACAAAGGCCAGAAGATAGAATAGAAAGAAAAAGATGTTGGAAAAAGCCTGAATATCTGACTTAGACTCACACTTGTCAAAACCCACTTTATTAATTATAGCATACTCAATCAGAGCAGGCATAAAAATAGAAGAATTTAAACTACCATTTCACTGTGGAGTCACAGTTAAACTGATGATTGAAGGTGAAGTTCAGAGTTGCTGATATGGGTATATTAGTGTAGGAATAGTGAGGGCTAGCAGCCTGGCATGGGACAAGAAAAGAAATCTGAACATAATGCATTTAGGTAAACCCTCTGTAATGTACAAATAGACCCCTAGTTCCACCAAGTCAATGGCTAAGAATGCCATCAGATAGGATCTAAGGCCAATCTGATGGTCCCAAGCTTTTCTGTAACTTGCCTACCTGATGTTTCCAGCAATACATTTGAAAAGCATCCTGATTTATGATTTTCTTTCTTCCATTACTATAAAATTTCATGGAACTGTTGCCACATTGGGAAGTGAAATTTGGCATAACCTAAATTGTTCCAGGGCCATGGTCACTTATATTTGGCTCCAGAATAAACTACCTTCACCCCTTTGAGGTGAAAGTGGAGTTTTTGCGTAGACATCTCCTTTTAGCTGTCGGACTGCTGTTTCAAATCCCAATGAATTGGAATTTCCTCAGAATCTTATGCTAGAGGAAGGAAAAGATGGAAACTCTGAACCTAGCCAGCAGAAGAACTCATCTCCCAGGAAGAAATTCGTACAATGCTGACCATTTCCCAGACCACCTTGCAGTGAGCACTAGAGTGAAGGCAGTGATGGATTAGTGATGGAGGGGCACAAGATGATGACTGGAACTACTTAGTTCTGCACATCTCTGCTCTCTGCCTAAGCTTAAACCTCATGCCAGGATCCTAAAGATACTGTGTGGGTGGGTGGAGGTGACCTCTTGATTTGTTCCTTCATCTGGTAGGATCACATTGAGCAAATATCATTTCTCTGATTTTCACTATTACGCCATCCCTATACCAGCATATTGAGAAAGAGCGGCCCTGGCTCGTGCCTTGAAAACTCCAGTAATAATATCTGAACCGTCAGCCTCGGTCTGAAAATTAAATTCCAGGAGAGCAGAGCAGATTGCACAAGACTTGTAGGAAACCAGCAATCAATCATGGATTGCCTAAAGTGGCTGCAGACCTTATATACATTCCTTGACATCCTTGCCACCACCCAGTGAGATGGGCACCATAATCCATCATCACCAAGAGAAAACTGAAGGCAAACAATGGCCCCGGGTCACACTCTAACAGAAGAAAGTGGCTTTGCAAGCCAGCACTCTTCTGCATTCCACTCAAGCCCCATAGAACCTAATCATTTTTTAAATGTGGCACAAAAAAAAAAAAAAACCGCATTCATACAAGCAATAAATAGCACCCAGAGGCTCCAGGTTTCTCCTTATGGGACAGAAAACTCCAGGCTCCTGGAAAAGAAAAACAAAAAATAACCCCAAAGGCTTGGTGCATATTTCAATAACAAGACTCTGCAGTAAAAGGGGCCAATGCTGCCAAAAAAAAGAGTCCAATTTTCTCCAAAGCGTCAAGGTAAAGACAAAGCCCTCAGCAGCATTACACATAATGAAAACCATTAGCAAGCTTCCGCCTCCATTGCCTCTCGTTAATTCTTTTATCATGCAGATTACTTTAATTTGATTTTGGGAATTTTTTTCCCTCCTGTTGTTGCCAAGAACTATAAACACAATGTGATATGAGAGGGAGGTATTCTGGGTCTTTATTGTCATTATTATGCTCATTTAGTTTAGGATCTAAGGCTCGACTTTGCCAGCCAAGAGCCCCAGCTCTCCATCTTTTCGTGTAAGGTGTGCCAGTTAGAAACCACTTGCCACGTCAATTCTACTCATCAGCTTTGCAAAGCTGCCCTGGAGGAAAAGCTATACCAAACAGAAGACACCTGGAAAACTCATTAGAAGCTCTTGTGGAGAACGATGTTTCTCTGGGATCGAGCCACATTTATTAGGTGATGAACACACCCTCTGGGCATTCAATTTATTGGTAAAGTATGCTCTATTGCTCAAGTCTTCTCACAGCCCGTACTGTCTGCCTGTCATTCCTCACATAAGAGTCTTTGATTTTAAAAGGCAATGTCATAATTAGGTGAATTAACCCTTGTACTAAGGAGAGGAGAATGTTGGGCACACCACAAGATTTAGAGCCTTTCATCCTTAGCTATCCAGTTTGCCTTAGGCCCTGACCTGAACCAGCTAACCATTCCCAGATGAGCTACTAAGTCTCTCCTGAATTTCATGAACTTCAGCTTACAGTGCCTCAAAGGGCAGTTGTGAGTGTAAAATGAAAGCATATCTTTTAAGCACTTAGTGCAATGCTTGGCAACTGTGAGAACTGAGAATAAACCTGTTTGTATCTGTATGAAAGTTTAGAATTACAAGAAAAGTGATAAAGCACCATCCATTTCAAACATGAGGACTGCATGGCCTTGTCTTAGGGTTTTTATTGCTGTGAAGAGACACCATGACCATGGCAATTCTTAAAAGGAATTTAATTGGGGCAGTTCACTTACAGTTTCAGAGGTTCAGTCCATTATCATCATAGCAGGAGCATGGCAGCGTGCAGGAAGACTGTAGCTGTGAGTCCTACATCTTGCAGGCAACAGGAAGTCAGCTGACACACTGGGAAGTGTCCTGAGCATAGGAAACCTCAAAGCCTGCCCCCACAGTGACACACTTCCTCCAAGAAGACCGTACCTACTTCAGCAAAACCACATCTCCTAACAGTACCACTTCTATGAGATTATGGGGGCCAACTACATTCAAACTACCATATTCCACTCCCTGGCCCCCATAAGCTTGAAACAATGTCATAATGTAAAATGTATTTAATTCAACTTCAAAAGTCTTCATAGTATATCATAATCTCAACAATGTTTTGAAGTCCAAGGTTCAAAGTCTCTTCTGAGATTCTTGCAATCTCTTAACTGTAATCACCTATAAAAATTAAAAATCAAAAAGCAGATCACATACTTCCAACATATAATGGCACGGGAAATACATTACTATTCTAAAATGTAGGGAAGGGAGCATAACGAGGAAATATTGTACCAAAGCAAGACAAAAAACCATTTGGGCAAACCCCAATCTCTGCATCTTTATGTCTGATGTCAAAATGCTCTTCAGATCTCCAACTCCATTCAGCTTTGTTGACTGCAACACACTGCTTTCTCTTGGGCTGATTCCACTCCCTGATAGCAGCTCTCCTTGGCAGGTATGCCACAACTCAGGCATCTCTAACATCTTGGGTTCTCCAAGGCAATCCAGGTTTCAATTTTAGTGCTTCATGCAATGGACTATCCACTAGTCCTCCAGGGATACCCCTGTCATAGGCCTGGCCTCAGCAACTTTATTCCATAACTCCTTTCTTCTGTCCTTAACTCTACAACCAGAACCACATGGCCAAAGCTGCCAAGTTCTGCTGCTTGCTGGGGCTGGAACATGCCCCCCTCATTCAAATACATCTTCACCAGCTTTCTGTCTTTCACTGTATAAGCTTGACTGTCCTGAACTTAGAGCTCTGTAGACCAGGTTGGCCTTAGACTCAGAGATCTGCCAGCCTTTGCCTTCCTAGTGCTGGGATTAAAGATGTGTACTACTATGCCCAGCTTTAAGTTTTTCTTTAGTTTTTTTTTCACAAATTAGAAATTTAGCTAGGTGGGATCTTGCCCTGAGGTCACCACTCCTTATATTAAATTTCTTAATCTGTTTATCTCCTTGAACACGAGATTTAGCTCCATTCCACTTCCTGGTGCTCTTTTTTCTCCTCAAAATTCACTTTTTGTAATTTACCCGCTCAGCTTGCTCTTTTTCATTATCAATCTTTATTAGAGTTTCCACTAATATCCACATGACAAAGTCTATACCAGGCTGTTTTGAGATTTCTTCTGCTAATGAAACTAATCCAAAACTCTTCACTTTATCCTCAGAGAGACTCTTTGGACAAGGGCAAAAAGGCAGCCACTTTCTGTTGCTGGAGAGCTTCTCTCTAGGTCTCACCAAGCTCCGCAGTCCCACAACCCACGTATAAAATAATCACTCAGACGCTTATATTACTTATAAACTGTATGGGTGAGGCAGGCTTCTTGCTAACTGTTCTTATATCTTAAACTAACCCATTTCTATAAATCTATACCTTGCCACGTGGCTCGTGGCTTACCGGCATCTTTACATGCTGCTTGTCTTGGTGGTGGCTGGCAGTCTCTTCCTCCATCTTCCTGTCCCTCATTCTTTCTCTCTGTTAGTCCCGCCTATACTTCCTGTCTGGCTACTGGCCAATCAGTGCTTTTTATTTATTTATTTATTTATTTATTAACATATTTGTCATACAGAACATCCCACAGCAACTTTCTTCACTAAAATATCACAAGAACAATATCTAGGCAATATACTAAAATTCTTCTTCTCTGAAACCTCTTGAATGAGCCCTTGACAGTTCAAATAATTTAGCACCCCTGTTTTCCAGGCTCCTTCTAGTATGGCCCATTAAGCAGTGCTTAAAGCATTCCACTGCTTTCATAACCCAAAGTACAAATTGCTTCAAACAAACACATGGTCAAGCCTATCGCAACAATACTCCAGTCCCTGGTACCACCTTCTGTCTTAGTTAGAGATTTTATTGCTATGAAGAGACACCATGACCACAGCCACTCTTATAAAAGGAAAACATTTAATTGGGGTGGCTGGCTTACAGTTTCAGAGGTTTAGTCCCTTATCATCACTGCAGGAGCATGGCAGCACGCAGGCAGATGATAGCGGAGAGTGCTACATCTTGCAGGCAACAGGAAATCAACTGACACACTGGGCGGTATCCTGAGCATAGGAAACCTCAAAGCCTGCCCCGCAGTGACACACTTCCTCCAACAAGGTCACATCCACTTCAACAAAGCCACACCTCCTAATAGTGCCACTCCCTATGAGATTATGGGGGCCAATTACATTCAAACCACCACAGGTCTGGTAAATTGGGGAATGTTATATAGACTTAAATAAAATGAAACAGATTTCTTTATTTAAAATTTAAAAGTTTCTATACTTTTTACTCTAATAATATACATTAGGCACCTTCTAAAGAAATGTATTAAGCTGTCACTTAAAAAGAAAAAGTTTCAATGAAGCCATCAGTCAGTTGAAGAGAGATGCCCAGATGTTAAAAATGGCATTTTGAAAGGCTGTCACAGAAAGACATCTCCTCTAAAGGGAGATGCAGGCCAATTCTCTATTCAATCTGAAAGAAAGACATTAAAAACAAGCAGAGAAAGCCTATAAGAAACTTCCCAGCAGATTCAGAGAAAAACAAAATCACCTAAGTTGAGGATTCTACTATGCCACTTAGCCTGTGAGGCAGGGGAGTAGGGCAGAATGGGTTTCCAAAAACCTTGCACAAAGCATATGATGCATACGATAAAAGAAGTTGGGAAGTAGGGAGCCTGGGACATCCCCTCACACCACCAAGACGAACTCAAACCAGCTCAACCACTGACACAGGTGGAGAGGAGCTCCAAAGGGTCTGCCAGTAGTCTGTGACTCAATATAATAGTAAAATGCATGCCCCTGTGTGAAATTTAAGATATGACACTCATGCAGTTGTATGTAGAACTACAGGGAAAAGGTAGAGAATGGATAAGAAAGTGTGCTAGGCAAATGAGCCAGACAGCCCCAATCTTCTGTTAAGTGGACCCTTGGAGCTGCTCAACTCTTCTCTGCTTCGGCCTACTTCCTACATTAGATGGATATTCTTTCCTAATAAATGCCCTTACTCTGCTTGCTTCTGTCTCCGTGTCTCTGTTCAAGTCTTTGTCCTAGGACACAAGAACCTGGAATTCCTCTAGAGGCACTGTCTTAGTTTGGGTTTCTATTCCTTGCTGCGAAGAGACACCATGACCATGGCAACTCTTATAAGGAAGACATTTAATTGGGGCTGGCTTACAGTTTCAGAGGTTCAGTGCATTATCATCATGGCTGGGAGCATGGCAGTAAGCAAGCAGATATGGTGCTGGAGTAGTAGCTGAGAGTCTTGCATCTTGCATGCAACAGGAAATTAGTTGACTGAGACACTGGGCAGCATCCTGAGCATAGGACATCTCAAAGCCCATCCCCACAGTGACACACTTCCTCCAACAAAGCCATATCCACTCCAACAAAGCCACACCTCCTAATAGTGCCGCTCCCTATGAGATTATGGGGGCCAATTATATTCAAACTACCACAGGTACCCTACAAACCACACAAACTATTATCACTTGGATGCTACTCTAGTTTCTTGGGGTAGGCAGCAGAGAGATGAAGAGGGAGAAATGGTTGGGCTTGTCTCTGTTCTCCCTTGGGGCCCCTTGTCTAAGTGAGCTAAACAGCTTTCCAAACTTACTGAGGATGATGCTGTGAGGATTAAGGAGAGTAGGTGGATGTATTTGTCTCTTTGTTTTGGTTGGCTTTGCTGTTATGTCCATTAGAAATGGCTATACTGAATTTAAATTTAGGATGCTTATCAACACACAGATGGAAATAAAGTCAGGATTTCCTCTAGAAACAAGACATAATGAAATGGGACCTTGCTACTCAAGGTATGATCCATGGGCCTAGAGTTTTGCCTTATCTGAGAGCTTGCTGGAATGTCCCAGACTTACAGAATTACAGACAGCATTTTCACGGGGTTCATAAGTGATTCAGACACACTTGGAAGAGTGGGAAGTCCTGAGGAGAACCCTTTCTATAGAGCACACTGAAAGCCTGGTAAAAGCTGACTGTAAGTGGTACCAGAAATTTGGGAGTCTCCTGCAATAATTGCCACATGTTACCAGGAAATTTGGGGGTTACTCTTTTTCTTAGTCTCATTAATAAGAGACTTTAATAACAGACTCAGGGAAAAAAGCTCAACAATTTTATTGGAGTTTAAAAGAAAAACTCCAGGGCAGCAAGCTGTAATTTTCGGCAGCTGACCAGGGAATGAAGACAAAGATGCAAAAGAGAAATACATGCTACCTTTTGTAAGCAGTGGGGAAGAGGACTTCAGAGAAGACTGAAAAAGCTCAACATACCAGAGGAAGCATGCTTAGACTCTGGCCAGCCTTCAAATGAAAGAGACAAGACAGAAGGCAAAGGAAAAGGTGTGCCTTTCTGAGTCCAGACACAGAAAAGCGGGGCAACTTAGAGAAGTTCTGCAGCAACTGCACAAGGTGCATGGGATTCAAAGAAGAGAAAGTACGTTATCTCCTTAAAAGGATAATTATTCCTCCCATCCTTTTAGCATGGTAAAGGTTAATCCTTTCACCAGGCACAAAAGGATTGGCTCTTCATGAAGGATAATGTCATGTCTCTAACAGGTCGATTCCATTTTCTTGACCAGAAGGAAATAACTTTCCCTTAATGGACGTCCAATGCTATTGTAACATAAGGAAATAAAACAGAAATAAAACCATACCCTTCTAGGTAGAGTGTTTAATATTCTCCCTCTAATTATCCTCATGTCAGAAAATAAATAGAGCTACAAATTCAGAGTCATTAGAAAATGATTAAGTACCATGTCTTCACCATGCAGAACATATAAAATACAGCTAAAGCATTCAAAGGAAAGTCCAATATGTTCAAAGCTTGCCCTCACAGTGGGGCAACAAAGGGCATGGAGATAAACCATTCCAGAGATGGTTTCAGGGAACAGCATCTGCTTTATTGCACATGAGCAACCACCTGTACAGTAGAAGCCTACAGACTGTGATTGGTTAGCACGTAACCTCAGATTGGATAGTGAGTGCTCACACCACCAGGGTCTTATGCAGAAGCAGCACATTAAAGGAGACATGGAGAGTGCAGATTCATCCTCAGGCCAGCCACTGGTTACCCGTGCTACTTCAGAACTCAGTGTTCTGACTTCAGGAGCGTGGTATGCCATGCTTCTTATTTAGATGCCCAGTGTGCCAAGTAGGATGGCTGCTAGGTCATGCCTGCATTTTCTCTTACAAAAGCTCATCATAGTAAATATGTAAGATATTTAAGGAAATAAATTTTGATTGCCAACTTGGTTGTATTAAAAATTGCTAAGAACACAAGTGAGACACACCTTTGAATTTATCTTTGAGGGTGTATCTAGGGAAGAGCTCGATACACCTAGAAGACAATCTAGAGAAGATTGGCTTGCAGAGGAGACTTGCTTTGAATGTGAGCAGCAGCACCAGGCTGTGGGCTGCTGGGATCCTAGACTGAATAAAGGGAGGGAGGAGAGGACCAGCTAAGTTCCGGCATTCCCAGTATTCCCTGCTTCTTGCTTTCTGCTCCACACAGACATGAGCAAGTAGCTCATGCTTCTGCTATCCCAGCAGCAAGCCACTACTACCACCACAGCTCCCCCACCACGGTGACTGTCCTTAAACTATGAGTCAAAATAATTCCTTCATCCCTTCAGAGGTTCCTTGCCAGGTGAGTGGTCATATAAGAATTTAGTGACTTCACCCAAGTGTATAGGAAAACCTTGAGATGATCAGTTTCTGCTTGGTAACCCATTACATGGTAGGGATAAGACAAACACAGAGTTCCATTCAAATCCAGGTTAATAAATGTTGGTCAAATGACTCTGGAAAAGAGCTGAATCACCAGTACAGCGCCGAGCGCAGCACAAAAAAAACTGTGCCCTGCGAAAGAGAAAAGGAAAATTTACCCTGTCAAACTTGATGTTAAATGAAAATAAAAAGAGAGCAAATAATAATAACAAAATAAATTTGAACTGGAAATAACTCAATTTATAATCAATAATCACTATAGATTCAGATAGAATACCCATCCACCTAAAATGCAGTGTTAAGTCAGGTTGTTTGTAAGTATCCAAGTGTACATCTGCTGTTAAAAATCACATGTGAAGATCAAGAAGAGCACAGCAGACTGTAGGGCGATTGTCCTGAAGACTGCAGACTGAGGTGGTTTTAACACTTGAGCAAAGTGGCCAAGGAAGTCTAATCATCCCTGGTGACTACATCCCAACAGGATGGCTTCCAGCTTCCTAAAAAAGATATTCTTGGGCTGTGAAAATGGCAAGAAGCTTTTTTAAAAAATCTACATTTTGAGGAGGTTTAGGAAGAATCTACAAATTTGCTAAAGTGTGTGCTCTAGGAGAAGGAAGAAATCTCAGAGCCGGAAGAAAGCCCAGTAGTTTACTCAAGCAGGGAGCACCCTAAAGACCATCTTCTTTTTTTCCCCCCTAGGTTACAGGTAATTTATTAAGGGTCTTCCCTCAAAGCCCTTGCAATCATTAGGTCACTTTCTCTGATTGTAGATCTTTCTCCATAGCCCTGAGAAGATGACTAAGGCCAGGGATGAAGCACATTGTTCTATGAGGCTTTAGAGGCTACATCTGTCTTCCTACACAGTATTTCACCTGTGCCACTATCTTTAGGTTCTTCTGCCCACAATCCTCATCTAAGATCACTGGAGACTCTTAGCATCCTGTTTCCTTGGCTCCAGCAGCTCCAGGAATGTTTGCAGCAGAGTCAAACCTGATTGCACTGGCCTTCTATAGCATTGCACTCAATGACACCCTTGAACCAAATAATAGCATCTTCTATCTCTGTGTGTCTTAGCTCATCCCCAGTCAACACCTTGATGACGTGCAGGAAGGGCTGCATGATATCCTGCCTTTCTTGAGTTCAAACATCCAATTTCTAGTTTTGATTCATTCTGAGAGAAGAACACATTTCTCTGTTCCTAAATGTGGGGTCAAAAGGCCATCTTGATAGAAGTAAAGAAAGCAACAGCTGGGACAAACATCACTGAAAACAGAATGTTCAGAGTATCACACGTTTCACTTAATGGACATGAATAAACATTGTAAATATCAGTTATGGAACTGCTCCTTGCAATCACTTTTATAACCTTGCTAGACAGAATAAATACAATCCAAAAAGACAATTGCGCCCTGCCCCTTCCTTCAGCTATCAGACTATTAGGAAAATGGACACCAAAGTTTGCACATTTCCCAAAAATCCCATGAGAGACAGATACAAAGACAGACCTCATTTATATAATTTACAGCAGTATAATTCTGATTGTATTTTTAGTTATTGTTTTCCATCCCTTTCTACAACCGATTTATAAATTCAGTATTATCATGTGTATTTATACACACCAAAGCATGTGGTAGATAGAGGGTTTAGTGTACTCCATGGTTTCACACATTCAGTTGGCATTTGGATAAGGAAAGACTACAGTAACAGCTATTCCATCTGCAGGGAAAATGAGTTTTGATTCTGTTCTGCAATTTGATTCATCTGTCCTATTTCTTTTCTTTTTTTGGTTTTTAGAGACAGAGTTTCTCTGTGTAGCTTTGCGCCTTTCCTGGAACTCACTCTGTAGCCCAGGCTGGCCTCAAACTCACAGACATCCACCTGCCTCTGCCTCCTGAGTGCTGGGATTAAAGGCATGCGCCACCACCGGCCAGCTTCATCAGTCCTATTCCAACAGCTTCTTTAGTAAAGAAAAAACACAGTTTGGATAAAAGTACTATCTTGCTTTTGGTAATTTTATTTATAAAAACGATGTTTGACTGAATCATAAATATATATACTTCTATTGCCTATTATTTGTCAATTATACCTCAACAACACTTACATGTTCATCCCGTTCAATTTTACCTCTTACCCACATTATGACATGTTGCTTCTTCAAAAATCTGACATACCATAGGGCTGTTGCCCTGTTGCTAATTACCATTAGCTGAAAGAGCTCTAGGAAATCTGTGGCCTGGCAGCCAGCTTAGCAAAGAGCTTTGCCACAAATGGCATTGAGTTTAGTCCAGAGAACTGACCTATTTATTTCATAGGCTAATAAATACAAAGGTGCAGTTCTGTCTCTGCTAATGTGGCAGAAACTAAGAAGGAAGCAAAGTGACATGGCAAGAGATTTTGTTCATCTTAATGTCTAACTAAGGATGTGGAACATGATCAGACATTGCTGCTTGGAAAGTGATGTATCTGTTTTCTCCAGAGAAAGGGGCCATAATGCAAGATCATTCGGGTTGCTGTTATTCCAAAGAGAGGGTTATGTGTACTGCAAGCAGCAACTTATTTTAAGGTTTTAACAATGACAGCATGTCAAACATGCCTCCTAAGTGCCCTCAGACATTTCAGACATTTTCACCTACATGACTGACTCTTGAACAATGTATCTTTAGGCAGAAGCTCCACTTTCCAACACGATAGTTGCTTTGCCTTCAACTAAGTCTCTCCTATTGTGTGCCTGGTGCTAACAGCCTGGCACCATTCCTAAGCATCAGTTTGCTGCTTCTCAAGAACAGCTGCCATGGATTGCACTGAACTCTGGATTTTGGAAGATCTTGCCATTTGTTACTTCCTGGAAAGAAATAGAACCGGAGAGAAGGAAGCATCCACACATAAGCTATATATGCCTAGCCAGAGCTCTTGCTAGCATCTCTCACGAGCCAGCTCAACAGATGGAAAAGATTCTTTTTATCTCCACAGCATTATTATAAAGTAAATTCCTGAAATAAAACATGTTTGCTCTGTCTCATACCATTTTCACCGATTATGACTTATTCGACCTTGAGTCTTTGGAAGTATGCTGGCTCTAAAAAAAAATAGTAAATTTGCTTCCTCTGGAGCCCTTTAATCTTTACTGAAAATTTGCTCTCATTTTATAAAGATATACATATATATATAATTGTATTATATATATATAAAGTCTTAAAAAGTAAGTGAGCATTTTTATTTAAATATATAAGTTCTATATGAGATCACAAATCTTCCAATGGATTTTGAGTGAAATAACAAAACTTAAATGTAAAGGATGTGATACAAACATATAATTATTCTTTTCTCTCTATTAGCACTAAGAGTTCTTATTTATACCCACGCTCTCCATTATCCATCTCAGAAATGTGGGATCTGATAATTAGAAACATATAAAAATGTTTATTTTTTCTTTCCCCTGATATCGATGATTTTAGGTCAGAACCCATTAGGTGAATGGAAAAGGCTATATATGACCACTGGAAAAATAGCTATAAAAACCAGAATAGTAGGGGCTGGAGACATGGCTCAGTGGTTACTAACACTTGCTGCTCCTGCAGAGGACCTGAGTTCTGTGGCCAACCCCACATCAGGCAGTTCACAAACACCTCTAACTCCAGCTCCAGGGAATCTGATACCTTCTTCTGGCCTCCACAGGCACCTATAGACATGTGCCATGCACAGATACACACACACACACACACACACACACACACACACACACACACACATACACACAGCCCAATATTTTTTAATCTGAAAAAAGAGATTAATATCAAAAAAGAATCAATTGATAAAGGAAGCTGTGGTGATATTGTGTTCCCCAAAATATTGTGCACCCTAATAAACTTATCTGAGATCAGAGAACAGAACAGTCACTAGACAGACATAGAGGACAGAAAATGGTGGTACACATGCCTTTAACCCTAGCTTTCCAGAGGCAGAGATCCGCCTGGATCTCTGTGAGTTCAAGGCCACACTGGAAACAGCCAGGCATGGTAACAAGAGCCTTTAATCCCAGGAAACGATGTCTGAAAGCAGAAAGGTATATAAGGCATAAGGACCATGAACTAGAGCTGGTTAAGCTTTTAGGCTTTTGAGCAGCAGTTCAGCTGAGATCCATTTGGATAAGGACACAGAGGCTTCCAGCCTGAGGAAACAGGAAGCCTTTGGGGAAAACCCCAATTCAGTATAACATTACCACTTTAAAGCATCATTGTTTAATTAGTAGAAAATATTTCTAAGAAAATTTGAAATCTTATAGCCATAAGAAAAGAATCTTGGAAACCAGTTCAAGCATGGCACTTCTTGTGTCTTTTGAACAAGGGATGGACAAGAAATATGGACATTTGTCGCTGGGGAGTTTTGGAGGTGCCATTCCAAGAAATTTACCTCCTCCTAGCATTCACCGCTTTCCTGAAACATTCCACATTTCAAACCTCTCTGCTTCTCTGTCATTTCAACAGCACATTACTCTGTCCCAGAAGGATCCTAATCCCAGGCTTTTCTCTGGTTTCCACATCAAGCCCTTCAGCATCTCCCAACTCTTGTGTTGCTCTCTTCACCACTGAGAAAAACATCCATCTTCCCTAAATACCTCCCTTTCCTGGACAAACATGGAGCACAGTTTTTCAAGATGAGCTTGCTGTTCCGTTTTTGTGAAGAGTGGAAACTGCTGAGTAAGAATGGAGAGAGATGCATATTAGCCTGGTTTAAAATCTCACAATTCTGAGGTCTAATCAAGCAAGACTCTGACCAGACAACTTGTGTAATAGTTCATCATTGAGATGTGATTAGGAACTAGTGACAGCAGGAATTGGTCATTCCAGATACTTTATGTGTGACAATGTGACAGTTGTTTCTCAGCGTATATGGCAACGTTAAAGGCTGAGTGTTTAAACTGATGATTCAGCAAATGGTCTGCTTAATAAGCCTTAAAGTAAGACCTGAATCTTGTTTGTGGAGACATCTGCTATCAGGATATATTGCATTTGAGCAATCTTTTGCTTCTAGTTTCTGAACATATCTTAATATAATGAAATGGAAGTCCCACAAGGCATATGGAAACTTGACTTCAAAACAATGGGAAAGGAGAGAGTGAAATGTGAGCAGGAAGGCAAACACAGCGGCTATGCACGCCTATGTGGTTATTTCTTGGGCTGCTTGGTGAGCACATGAATGCGCTACGCATTGCTGAACTGTGTGAGAGTGCTATAAACAACTTCACCAGAACTGTTTGTGGAAATTTTAATAAGAATGTAAAGACTCTAAAAACGGCCCAAAAGATATACAGCAAGTCAAAAAAAAATACAAAACTAAAAGTTTACTAAAACTTTTTAACAGCAGCAATAATCTATAACCCATTTTTGTAGTAGTGCAATATTATGAAAATACCTCTTACATTCTAAGAGACTGGAATCTTTGCTGGACCTCCCAGCTAAAGTTAATGATTTAAGATTGCTATCCTACTGTGTACCCAGGCTGCTTGTTTAACCCGCTCTTAAGAGAGTAATGAAGCAATCACAGCCTTACTTGCCTTGAATTTCCCATGTAATCAACTTTTATAACCTAAGTTAATGCATAGCTATAATCTTAATTATGTGCTCTTCCATAACCTTGGCTGAAAATAATGCGTATCTACCATTTGCTAAAAACAACAAAAGGAGAGTTGAAAGAAATCTTACAATATGAATATACACCATAAACGTTGAGCACAACAGTTGGATGGTGCTTAATAAACAATAATGTTTGCAATACACTGTTGGTCATGTGGGTCAGCTGGAGTCAGTGATTTAATATCTTGTAAAACTCCATTAAAGATTTCTGTAAAGTATCCTTCATTCTCTCTTTCTGTGATGCTTTCTGTGATATTCAATAAACATAAAACAGTCTTTTGTTAGGGACAGACACACACAGTCACACAGAGACAGACATACACAGTCATACAGACAGACACACAAAGACGTATAGGGACAGACACAGATACAGGGCTAAATTCACAAGACAGCCTTCAAGCGGACACAGAATCAGACTCACACAACAGACAGACAGAGGACACGAGACACAGGGAGCATGAAGTGAATAACAAAAATCTGGCCTCACTTTTGATTAAACGACACCAAGAGGAAATGCTTTTATTTCTCCTTAATCATCAGCATAGTATTGGTGACTCGGAGTTAATGGTTAATTCAAACCGATTGAATTTTGGTGCCCCAAGTGAGGAATGTGTGAGACTGGGTGAGAACACTTTAATGTGTTTAATACATGCATACTCACTTCTACCCTCTCCAAGCAGTTTTAGGCAAGAACATGGGCTACTTTTACTCCACTTTCCAGTCAAGGCAAAACAGAATGATCACACCTTTCATACTGTTTCAGGTTGCACAACCAAGTTCCTAGTGCCTCCAAAGGCTTGGAGACTTCCTTCTCCTCAGCCCCTACTTATAAGCCAAATGTTCTAACCACATGCCTAGCAAAGCTTATTAGGGTACTGGTTATCCCATCCCTGGCCATTCAGAAGTCAGACGTTCCAGACTGCAGAAGCCAAGCAAAGAAACCAGATGCTACCAAGCCCCACCTACTTCCAAGAAATCAAAACAAGAGCATCATTCAGAGGAAAACCTACTAAGATCTTCATTCCAGATCCAGGAGGAGAGGCAGGCTATAAGCTGAGAGGCACTGAGGTCTTAGTGAACAGAAACTAAGCACACCCTATAACCTCATTACCGGTCAGCCATCTGCATGTCAGCCAGTTTACCATTCAGAACCAGGGCAGAGGAAAGCTGAAGAGAGCTGCTCCCCTGCAGTTAGAACAAACAGACATGGTCCTCAAACACTAACCCTGTAAAGGAGCCTGGATTTAGATCACTCTGGAGACAAAAGTGTGTTCCACAGCATTATTAAAAAACAACAGAGTAATCAGGCAGAAATTAGAGGACCCGGCTGCAGTCCGAGAGATAGTGAGACACATTTCTAAAAGCACCTTGGCAACATTCGGTGCTGCAGTTTAGAGATATCAGTGGCTTCTCACCCAAGGAAGAGAAACCAGAATAATCTAACCGGTCTCACATATTAAATAAGCAAGCCATTGACAACCTCCTTAGAAGAATGAGGAGACCACCCTCAGGGCTTCTGTATTACATCATCTAAGAAGCTAATTTTAAAAAACAAAGAGTCAGATTTTCTAGAGGAATTTTTGATTCTCACATAGGGAAACATAACATTCAATGGAAGCTGCCTGTCTCAGGGTTTCTCTTGCTGTGAAGAGACTCTATGACCACAGCAACTCTTATAAAGGAAAACATTTAATTGGGGCTGGCTTACAGTTTCAGAAGTTTAGTCCGTTATCATCATGGTGGGACATGGATGCATGCAGGCAGATATGGTGCTGGAGAAGAAGCTGAGAGATCTACATCTTGATCCTCAAACATTAGGAAGTGAACTGTCACACTGGACATGACTTGAGCATATATGAGACTTAAAAGCCTGCCTTCACATCAACAAACTTCCTCCAACAAGGCCACACCTCCTAATATTTCCATTCCCTATGAGCCAAGCATTCAAACACCTGAGTCTATGGGGGCCATACCTATTCAAATCATGACACTGCCTATATACAGAATCTCAACAATAGATCTAACTGACAAAAGCTTCAAACTAGACGTTATAAATATGCACAAAGAACTAAGGATAATCAAAATTAAGGAAATAACAAAAGAAGGACAATGTTTTATCATGTAGACAGCATCAATATAGAGATAGAAATCTGAAAAAGAAGCAAAAGGAACAAACTTCGATGTCAAAAGTTTCAATAACTAAAATGAAAAACCTCAATCACTAAAATGTTAAATTCACAAGAAGCACACAGCTTATGTTTGAACTTGCAGAAGAAAGATTCGACAAACTTGAAGACTGCAAATACAGATTACATAAATAAAAAAACAAATATTAAACATATAAAATAAACAGAGCTGTAGAGAAATGTGGGCTAATCAACAACATACACAAAGTAAACTATTAGAAGGAATAAGTCGTAACTTAGCACTTACGAAGGGATCCTAATAAAATTAGTAGCCAAGAGCTGGTGAGATGGCTCAGTGGGAAAAGGTACTTGCCATTAAGCCTGAAACCTGAGTTCCATCCTAAGGATCTATACAGTATCTGGAGAGGACCATTTCCCGGAAGCTGTCCTCTGAGCTCCAGATACGTGCCTGACACACACACAAGCCCATGTACACACAGAGAGGGAAGAAATATGATAATATAATCGAAACAACTAATAGTTGAAACAACAGAGACCAGAAGGCAGTAAGAGCAGCATAAAGTGTACAAAGAAAAAAATGATCATCAGGGATTATAAACCCAGTAAAAGCAGACTTCAAAAACATGGCAAAATCAAATATCACAATCAATGCAAACTCAGATAATATGCTATTAACAAAGGGACCTTATAAGGAATCCTAAAGGAAGTTTTTGAAGATGGAGACATAACCCCAGAGTTAATTTTAAATATGAAGAAGAAAAGAATTACCAGTAAGTGTTATTTAATTACCAGTAAGTGTAATTAATATTTATAAAAGACAGCATAAATTCATACTTCTCCTCCTCTCTTCTCTGTGCAATTTTAAAACCAATTGTATAAAACAATATGCTCATAACTGTGTGGCAGGGGCTGTTGAACACACAATGGAATGCATTTTCCTGTAATAACTACAAGATTAGGTTGAAGCACAGTACATTTGATTAGAAAAATGATACCCTTTCAGCACTCTCCTCCGCATCCCTCCTCCCAGAAAGAAGGGAGGAGGCATTTCAGGGTGAGGTAGAAAACTGGTGTAAGGGAAACTCTCTGAAATCTACAAAGATGAACCCAGCTAAGATTCCAAGCAATCTGGGATATGTAGCCTTGACTGGCCATCTCCTATGAACATGCAAAACCTAAGGGTGGTGCAGAGATTGTGGGAGTGGCCAACTAATAACTGGTCCAGCCTAAGACCCATGCCACAAGAGTGAGCCCACTTCTGATACTACCTGGAGCACCAGAACCCACAGGCTGGATGGCCCAGAGATCTAGGATAGACCCAAACATGACTGAAGAAGAAAATGTCAATGTAATGATGCCTAATGATATTCTGTTATATTCATAGATTGGTACCTAGCCCAATTGTCTTCAGAGAGGCTTCATCCAGTAACTGAGGGAAACAGATGCAAAGACCCACAGCCAAACATTAGGCCAAGCTCAGGGAATCCTACTGAAGAGAAGGAGGAAGGATTGTAGGAGCCAGAGAGGTCTAGGACATCACAAGAAAACGCACAGAATGAACTAACCTAGGCTCATAAGAGCTAACAGAGACTGAACTGACAACTAGGGAGCCTCTGCAGGACTTACCTATGCCCTCTACAGATACGTGACAGTTGTATAGCTTAGTCTTCTTATAGGACTTCTAACAGTGGGAGAAGAGGCTGTCTTTGACTCTTTTGCTGACTTTTGGGACCCTATTCCTCATATTGGGCTGCCTTGCCCAGCCTTAATACAAGAAGTGTTTAGTCTTACTGCGACTTGATATGCCATGTTTTGTTGATATTCATGGAAGACCTGCCCTTTTCTGAATAGAATTGGGGGTGGAGGAAATGGGGGAGGCAGATGGAAAGATGAGGGAGAGGGACTAGGAGGAGGGAAAGGAGGGGAAACTAGTCTAGATGAAAAATAAATACATTTTTTAAAAAAATCTTTTTTAAAAAAAGGAAAATGACACCTAGTAGTAGCTTAAGTCAACAAATAAATGAAAAGAACCAGAACTGCTAAATAATATGGTCAGTGTATCAAATAAATGTTTTTCTATTTCTTCCCAAACATTAAAAGACATAAACTTATATGAACTGCTAAATATTATAATTGTTAAGTTCTTTAGGAAGGCAGAGGAAAAGTAATTTAAGAGAGATTCAGGGATAGATTATCATTTAAGGGTGAAAAAATGTACTTTTAAGGTTTCTTGGGGAAGGTAAGGACTTATACCCCAAGGAAACAGGTTTAGTTCATGTGTGACCTATGCCTGTAACTGAGGCTGGATGACAGGGGTCACTTTTCCTCTGGGTAGGGGAGCAGGGCTTGGTTAACATGTAATACATAACTGTGACCATAGTTAGGCTGTCTTCAGATTCTAGCAGCTGATCTTTCTGAACTGCTTAGGGCCTGGTTACCTAGAAGGCCTCAGTTCCAACAGCAACAATGTAATCTGGGTTTGTAACATCTAGATAAAATGTGTAGAAGAAGAATGCAGAAAGGAGAAATAAGAAACATATAAAATTAACATTTCTATATCTTGTTTGGATTAAGTTAAAGTAAATCTGAAGCAGGTTCTGTTCAATGTGTATGCATGTACACACAAAAAAAATTAAGAAAAGCTCTACAAAAACATAACTAAAACATTAAAGGAATCAGAATGTTACATCAGAAAATACTCATTTTGCACATAAGAAAGTGGTGGGGAGGAATCGAGAACTAAGACAGGTGACCTGAAGAACACAAGGAGCAGGAATGACTGCAAACACAGGCACATTGTCACCAAAGTCACTAATGTTCATGAACGAAACAAACAAGACAATAAACTGCAAAACCAAAGTCTAACTATGTGTTATCCCAAAGAGACACAAATTGTGTCCAAAATTATGAAAATATTAAAATGATGGAAAAGCCAAACAAAGCTGAAGAGGCTACACCAACATCAGACAAAACAGACTTTCAAAAAAGAGTTTTATATATATATATATGGAGAGAGAGAATTTGTAGTTATAAAATGATACATTCTTGAAAGACATAACAAACATATATGCATCTCATAACTGAAAAATAAATATGTGAAGGATTGTTTTCAGGAGTGAAGGAAAAAAGAAATAATTCTCATTCTTCAAAACATTCATTAAATAATGGCTAGAAAACATGGAAGATAGAAAGTGGCATGAAGTTTTCAGAGACCCTATGAACAAACTAGACCTAAGAATTTTCCAACATTCTACCAATAATTACAGACTATGTATCTTTTCAAGTGGTCTTGAAACATTGTTTAGGACTGATCATATGCTAAGCCATGAACCTCAATAATATTTTCCAGCCACAATGAAATGAAATTAAAATCAACAAAAGAAAGAATTAGGAAATTCATGAATACATAAGAAATAAAGCATTAAATAAATCACAAGGAAGTTAAACATTTTGAGATGAAAGAAAATGTATACCAGAGCATGTGGTATACATCTATAAAACAATCCTTAGAGAAAAACCTGGAGCATTAATTAAACAGTAAGAAAAATCTCAGATCAACAGTTCAACCTGCTACTTGAAAACACTAGGGATAAAAGAAAAACTGAACAAGAACAGGAAAGGGAGAGTAATAGAGACTAAACAAGAGTAAAAGAACATAGAAGAGAAAAACAGCAGAGAAGATTAGTAAAACCGACTAACAGAAAAGAATTGAGAAGACTGATATTATTAAGAACAGGGAAAAAGAAGGGACATTATTACTGCTGAACAGAAGTAGACATTATTATAGAGCGATCATAAACAACATATTACATTAATTTAGAAAAATATGCAAATTCTTAAAAATAAAAAAAAATACCAAGCTAGCAATAGAAATGAACAATCTCCATAGATTCATGACAACTAATAATACTAAACTGACAAAAAAAATCTTGAATTCTGTCAGATATTTTAAGAGCATTGAGTGGGTACATACCATGTTTGTCCTTCTGAGTCTGGGTTGCCTCACTCAGGATGATATTTTCTAGTTCCATCCATTTGCCTGCAAATTTCATGGTGTCATTATTTTTCTCTGCTGAGTAATACTCCATCGTTTATATGTATCATATGTTCTTAATCCATTCTTCAGTTGAGGGGCATCTAGGATTTTTCCCAGGTCTGGCTATTACGAATAATGCTGCTATGAACATAGTTGAGCATGTGTCCCTGTGGTATGATTGAGCATTCCTTGGGTATATGCCCAAGAATGGTATAGCTGGGTCTTGAGGAAGATTGCACTCTCACCAACAGTGGAGGAATGTTCCCCTTGTTCCACATCCTCTCCAACATAAGCTGTCTGCAGTGCTTTTGATCTTAGCCATTCTGACAGGTGTAAGATGGTATCTCAGAGTCATTGTGATTTGCATCTCCCTGATGACTGAGGATGCTGAGCAATTCTTTAAATGTCTTTCAACCATTTGAAATTCTTCCTTTGAGAATTTTCTGTTTAGCTCTATAGCCCATTTTTTAATTAGATTGTTCATTATTTTGATGTCTAGTTTCTTGTGTTCTTTATAAATTTTGGAGATCAGCCCTCTGTCAGATGTGGGGTTGGTGAAAATCTTTTCCCATTCTGTAGGCTGATTGATACTAATAACTCTCAGAAAATCAAAGAAAGGGCCTTTCTGAGCTCACACTGCAGTGCTCTGATAACAGAAGCCAGTGCAGGTGCATGCAATTAGGATAAGCACTTGTTCCAATGAATGTTTGTTTTGATATTGGTAATTTTGGGTACCTAGTGTTTTTAAGTTTCAGCATCTCTGCCTCAAACAGTTAAAAAGACTTATACACATATGAAATAACCATGAAGCGGAGAATATCAATAAATGTAACTCAAGAAAAAAATGCATGCAAATCTTGCTAATGAAATATAAACAAATACAATTCATCAACATATGTGTAGGACCACATGCATGATCGTGTTGGATTTATCCCAGCTAATATCATAATTAGCAATGAAGACAGAATTTCACACTGACATCAAGCCCACTTTCACTACTTCTATTTGACATTGTAGGGGAAGCTCCAGTCAGTGCAGTGAGGTAATAAAATGTTAACAAAACACATCTAAATTGTAAAGTTTATTAATTAACACACAATGCAATTTTTATACAGCATAATCTAAGTAATCTTGTAGGAATTACATTGCGGATAATAAATTCAGCTAGTGCAATGTTTGGTTTGACTATCAACTTGGTAGGGTATAGAATGACATAAGAAACAAGCCCTTTGGCATATCTGTGAGGGACTGTCTTGATTAGATTAATCATTGGGTCTGCCTGAAAGAGATTTTCTTGATTACCTTACCTGAAATGGGAAGGCCCAACCTGAATGCAGGTGGCAATGTCTAGCAATGACAGTGATATAAAAAAGGAGGTTCAGGGGACAAGCTTTGGCTTTTTGACCATGTATCTTGGCATCTAACTGGGGAGTTAATCTCCTCGTTCATGAGTTCATCTGCCCTGTTGCTACCACATTCCCTCTTGATGTCCCCCTTTGCTGACATCAAAACCCAGCCTCTTCTGTGTTCTGATGTGGGCTGAAGAACAGTGGCTCTCGAATAATCCTCCATACCTTCAGTGCTAATGCATCCAACCTAGAGGACTGGGCAGCCTCAGGATGTCGGCCTCTCCAGAGGGGAGATGGCCATCATTTGATTAGTCAGACTGTATTGTGCAGGGTAATGTAATACGTCCTCTTCTAATAGTCATCAGTTCTGTTTCTCTAAAGAACCCTGGCTAATATGACAAGGTTTAAGGTTAGAAGATCAAAATGCAGAGCACTATCAGGCTTTATTCCTTTGCTATTTAGAATTGAAAAGGGAAATTTAAAAAATTAACCACAGGACTAAGGAGATGGTTCAGTGGAGTAAGAGCTTGCTGCACAAGCATGAAGACAAGAGTTTGGATTCTGAGAACCCAAGTAAAAGAAAGCCATGCAGGAGAGACAGCTACCTGGAATCCCAGCAGGACAGAGCCAGAGAATCCTGAAGGCAAGCCTGTTAGACATACTAGCTGAATCAGGAAGCACTGAGAGAGGGCCTATTGCAATAAACAAGGGAAAGAACACTAAAGGAAGACAACAGATTTCATTTCTGGGCTTCCACATGCACATGCACATGCACAAAGCTGCACCAGGATCTGCCACACATGCATGTCCATACATGCAAGCATGCATATGCACATGCATACCAAGACATATACAACTACAAAAAGGGAAACAAATAATTCTACTATACTACTATCAAAAATAATAAAACATATGTAATAAACTTAACAAAAGCTGCACAAAACGTACACGGTGAAAGCAAACCATTGTTAAAAGAATTTAAGGAAAGTCTAAATAAATGAAAAAGCAACCATATTCACGGATCTGAAGACTAAACACTGGAAAGATAATGTGGTGGTTTGAATAAGAATAACCCCCATAGGTCCATATATTTAAGTGCTTAGGGAGTAGCACTATAAAAGGATAAGGGGCATGGCCTTGGATGAAGTGTGTCACAGGGGTGGGCTTTGAGGTTTCAAAAGCCCAAGCTCTCTCTGCCTGCAGATTCAGATATAGAACTCTCAGCTCGTTCTGTAGCACCATATCTGCTGCATGCTACCATTCTTCTTGCCAGGCTGATAATGGTCTAAACCTCTGAAACTGTAAGCAAGCCCCAATTAAATGCTTTCCCTTATGAGAGTTGCTGTGGTCACAGTGTCTCTTCATGGTGATAGAACACTGACCAAGACAGAAGTTAGAACCAGGAATGGAAAGCTGCTGTGATAGGCCTGATCCTTGTTGGCAGAATGTGGACTTTTGAGATTCCAGATTAGGAATGTAGTTGAACACTTTAAGTGGGATTTAATTGGCCATACTAGTAGGAGAATAGAACACAATGGTGCTGAAAGTGATTTAGATTTTGACAGCTGTAGCCAAATTTCTAAGTTGTCTTACTAAATAAAAAACATGGAGCCAAATATAGGGGTGAAAGCCTTAGAGATCAGAGAAATAGTGAGAGCTACCAGCTAACCTTAACTCACCACACCATAGCTTCCAAAGAGAGCTACTTCCTGTCTACCTAGGCTTTTATTGCCTTGCTGTTCTTCCCTCTCATTGACTCTTAGTCCAGCTACCTCATTTCCTTGCCACTGCCTGTCCAGACCTTCAAGTCTCTATGGTTGGTACTGGGATTAAAGGCATGTGTCACCATGCTGGGCTCTGTTCCCTAGTATGACCTTGAACACACAGAGACCCTGCCTGCCAAGTGATCAGATTAAGGGCATATGCTACCACTGCCTGACTTTTGTGTTAATGGCTTGCTATTTCCTCTGATCTCCAGGCAAACTTTATTTATTAACATATAAATAAAATATCACCACATTTCAGCACAAATAAAATATCACCACAAAATGGAATGAAGATAGTGGTAACCTCAGGGCAAGAGCCTACCCAGCTAAGCTTCAGTTTGTAAAAAGGAATTCAAGAAGGGCTTAATCCATGAAAGAAACCATTGAAATGATGTATTTGAATGAGGAAGGCCAGGTTCCAGTCCCAGCAAGCAGCAGAACTTGGCAGCTTTGGCTACATAGTTCTAACATTAGAGTCAAGGATACAAGAAAGGGGTTATAGAATCTCCCTATGAGGCTAAGGAAAACTGCTGATGTAAGACATGTGATGGATGTCCCTGTGTGGGATTTGAGCTTTTCAAAAGCCCAACCCAGATGCAGTGGCTCTTGCTCTTCCTGCTGCCTATGGATCCAAATGTAGAACTCTCAGCTACTCCTCCAGCACCATGTGTGCCTATGTGGGCCATATTCCCTGCCATGCTGATAATGGACTAAACCTCTGAAACTGTGGGCAAGCTTCAATTAAATACTTTCCTTTGTAAAAGTTGCTGTGGTCATGGTGTCTCTTCACAGTAATAGAACATTGACTAAGATAGATAATCTACCCATAGATATCTACCAAAACACAGTTTTATTAGATCCAGTTGTATCTATAGCTAATGTATCACAAGAAATTGTCAAATATTCAATGGAAACAACACACACACACACACACACACACACACACACACACACACACACTCAATTCTTATAACCAGAATATAACAAGAGATTGTTAAAAATAAGTTAACCAAAATTAAAATGCTTTATTTAATGCACGAATTTTTCAGATCAACTCTAATAATCACACAAGCACTCAACTTAACATTTTCAATCTTATTTAAATTTGGAAGCATTTATTTGACCATATATTACCATATCTCCCACACAGTGATTTTGAGAAATGCTAGTGATTTTTTTATTTTTGAAATATGGCCTCATTATGTATTATTGACTTGTCTGAAACTTGCTATGTGGACCAAGCTGGCCTTGAACTCATAGAGATCTGCCTGCCTCTGCTTCCTGATTCAAGCCATGAGCAGCCATGCCTAACTTGTTTTATTTGTCAGGCTTTGTTTGTTTTTTAAAAAGGCTATGTTAAAGGAAATCAAGTCACTCTATCAGTCTCTCTCTACTCTTCTCTGGCAAACAGTGAGGATACCAAGAGACAGAAAGCCAAGTCCATGTGCATAAGCATACATATCTTTGCCTTTTATTAAATAAAAATACCATTATGTATGCTCATTCACATTTACCTCTCAACATGCTTACTGAAAAGACTCTTCTAAACTCCCCATTTAAAAAAAATGTATGCACTTCTCTTACATATTGATACAGAAAGGCTTTCATCATCCTGGAAAGATCATGTGCAGTTACTAATGAGGATTGAATTGGGTCTTATTATTCCAAGGTTCTCATAACTTCCAAATTTCCTAAAAACTTTCCAGGAAATAATTAATATACCAACATAGGACATGCCAACACAATCAACATAACATGGGGCATGGGCTAGCTTCACATCAGAACATCTGATTTATTCCATGAGTTAAGTAGCTAGGACATAAAAAGATATATAAGAGAATGTTTAGGTTATGGGAAACTTTAAAATCACTTTCTAAAATTAAATTACAGTATTTAAAGATACAACAAAGACATATATTCAGATCAAATTACTAAAATCTGAACAGTGATTTCTCCTTACAAGGGAAAATACTGTAACTAGAGTAAAGCATGTGAACAGCTTGTGGAGTAGCAGTCAAAGACCTGTTCTTTAAATTTTAATAATTCATTGTTCTATAGTAATCTTTATTATATATAATATAACTAATGAACTATTATTATAAATTAATTCTATGAATGTGTGTTTTATTTGACAATAAAAATGTTTTTATTAAAAAGTTCACACCAAAGTGTGTATTTCCTCATTTCACGTCTGAAGAAAACTGCCTTTAATAGGCACATCTCAGCATGCTTTCCTATGACAGTGGACAGCTTCTCATGCTACCACATTAAAGTACATACACATCTCCAGTTTCTTCTCTGTCCTTCATGTAAAGCATGGTAAGGTATGCATGTGGCAATGCAATACACAACTGTATTTTTTAAATCTTTCTTAATAGTTCTCTATGGAAGCTATCAAAATTTATTATGAAGTGATTTGTTTTATTCACTGCAATAAAACATTCACAATATGCTCTTCACTGGGTATGCAATTCATTTACATTGTACAGTAATTGAATTAAGTTTAACATTGTTAATAGTTAGGTACTGGGATATGAAAGGACAAGCAATTCAAAACTTGACTGCTATTATTTAAAATATCACAAACACTGAAATCTATTTTGTAAATGAATACAAAAATAAAGACTTTATTATACCTAGTATAATATAAATACAACAATTTATACACTATACATACTTGAAAATTGCTAAGGTAAAATGCAAGTCCAAGCCCTGAAAATGAAACTTGTACTTAAAATGGACTTTAACACTACAGAAATGAAGAGAAATAAGTATAATATGTTAAACTACAAAGCACGTAATTGCACATCATCTTGATAATTGATGCACGCACAGGATGAAAATGAGAGATACAGTTAAATGCCCAACATCCAAATTCAACCTAGCCAGGTTAGTCAGGCTTTTCTCACTTGACAATTATGTAAGAGAGAAATGGTTTAAAGAAGAATTTATTTTGTTGAGGGTCTCAAAGATTTCAGTGCATGGCTGGAAGGCTCCATTACTTCATGAGCATGTGGGAGAGCATAATTGCTGCACTTCTCACTGTGGCCAAGAAACAGAGATAGAAACAGAGGAAAGTCCAGGGTGAGATACAGCCCCAAATGGTACACCTCCAGTGCCATAGTTCCTACAGCTAGGCTCCATGGACCAAAGTTTCTATCTCTCTCAAAATAGCACCATCAGATGGGGACAAATACATCAGTAAATAAGTCTGTGGGATTCAATTCATATCTAAACCAAATGTAGAAACAATTCCTTTCTATTGGAAAATCTTCAATCAATGAAACTCATTTTTTAGAAAAGAAGATTAAAGTATGCCCTTAGTGACAGATCAACTAGAGAACTTGATCTTTATGTCACCTGTAAAAAGGTGACAGAGGACAGACAAGAGTTGGGAGGATGGATATAAATACTCTATAAAGAGCATGGTCTACAGTGGTGGGACACAGCACATTTGCAATAAGAAGTAAGTACTGCACTCTGCCCCAGAACAGGAACACAATGCCTAGTGACTTGAGTCCCCACGCATACCACAATCCTAGTAGCTAGTACTGGTTGCAAAATACTCTATATAAAGCAAAATGGCAATACATGTCTTGAAATAAAAACTGATACCTTGTGTGGATGCCAGATTTGGAAAGAATGGCTCTTGCTAATTACCTGAAAAAAGGAAAGTTGGGAACTTACAAAGGTGTGCCTCTCTGCCATCAGGTAGCCTTCATAACAGTACCATTGGGCAAGGATACCCTAGTTATGAGCTCAGTTCCAAAAAAGTTATTGTCTTTTGTTCCTGGGGAAAAGAAGAAGAAAAAGAATCCTATGGTGAAGAGAGTTTAAGTAGCAATTAAATACTTGGATCTCATTGTTAGCCAAAGCATTTATAGAAAAGAAAATATAAGACACCTACTTCTCCTCCCAGAAGTCCAGTGCACTTACTAAGAATAATATTAAAAGCTGAACAAAATACAAAATCAAACTTTATTTGAAGGACTTGCAGAAAAATAAGTCAACCATCACATGAGGGTATAGAATGCAGACAGATGAAAAGCACATTTTTATAAATTCAATTTTCTTCACATTACTTCTCCTCTCAAGGCATTTGACAATTCTCAGAAAAATGCACCAGGCTTGGGAAACAAACACAGGTTGGCAGCGAAGTCATTAGAGTTTGGGGTTGGGCTGCTAAGGCAGACAGAATATAAAAAATGATGAACATGGAAAGTGCAGTCAGTACTGAACACAATTACCCTGTCAATCCATTTGCTGAGTAAGCTCTACAAGTCAAAAGATTGAGAAGCAGAGTCAAAGGGAACCAAAAACTATAGAGAGGTTTTCATAATCACAGGTTATTGGAAGTACAAATATTGGAGTTCAGGACTTATTAAGCAGAAGAATCCAGGGAAACACCTCAGGCCCTTAGTTGTAATATTGAATGTTTTCATTTTAGAAGTCAGTGAAGAAATAAAAAGAGCCACCATACAGACTGTGAAGTGCTTCAAGTCATCCTAGGTCCTTGTCACTGTTCATCTCTCTGCTACTAGACACAGAACTAGCCCTCTCTGAGCAATAAAAACCCATAACAAGAAATGCCCCGACTCCCCACAGTAATACTGCTAGATGCAAGTACACACAAATACTGAGACGCTCTCCCATTAATTGAAAATTCTTGTGATTATTAACGCATACAAGAAAACAAATATCAATGTCATTTTAAATGGAAATCATAAGCCAGAAAAACATAGTGACCAAAATTTAAAATTCAATAGATTTAACATTAGACATAATTAAACTTAAGAAAGTTGTGATCTGGGATATAGGAACCAGGTCAAGAGAAAATATTGAAACTCAAACACAGGAAGAAAAAGTAAAAGCGAAACATAAAATGCATGTAAAATATGATAGAAGCTTTTTCTTTTTAAATTTTGAAACTTATTATTCTTTAATAATTTCATACATGCATATGTTTACTATTTTTCATGCCCCACTATTCTCTCTCCCTCCTCTCCCTCCTGCTAGACTCATTCCTCTTCCTGATAAGTTTCTTACCTATTTTCATGATTTTTTGATAGTTTGTTTGCTTTGTTGTTGTTATGATCCACTGTGTTTAATTAGGGTTGCCTGTATGAGCATGGGTGGACTTCATTTATTAGCGTATGGGCAACTTAACCAGAGATTAAACCAGTGAAGAAAGTGACTTCCCCCACCCAGAAATTGTTAACTGCCTATAGCTCTTCATGGAGGAGTGAAGTATCATGAACCCTTCCCCAACTGTGATCGAATTTTAGTGTGGGGACCCATCTTGTACAACACTTGCAGGTATCCACATCTGCTGTGATTTGATATCAAATACCACAGTATCCTCTGGCTCTATAGTCTTGCTTCCTCATCTTCTGCAGTGTTCCCTGAGCTTTGGAAGGGTTACTGTAGATTCCCATTTAGTGATGAGCACTCAATACTCACTTATTATGAGAACTTTGACCAGCTATGAGTCTCTGTGTTAGCTGGAACCCACTTTAAACAGAAGTGTCTCTGACCAAGGTTGAGAAACAGCACTAGTCTGTGGATACAAACCTAAACATTTAACAGGTAGTTTGGAATCATGTCCTTTTAGCAAAACAGCAGTAGGAGGTTGTCCCTAACCAGCTCTATGCTATCTTCAACCATGAGCTTTTGACCAGGTTTACAGTACCAAGTATGAGTTTTCTCCTGTGGTGTGGGCCTAGAATCTAATCAGAGAGCAGCTGATTACCCCTATGGCAGTCCTGACACTATCACACCAGGGGACATCTTGTCTTGCAGGTCAGTCTGTAGCCTCAGAAGGGCATTATAAGAAAGGAAAAGTAGAGACGTATTGAGAATGAAGACAGAAAAATTAAAACAGAATGTGTCAAACTTCATAGATCAAAGTAAGCATAGCCCTAATAGTCTACAGTGGACAGCATCCTCAGTGGTGAAAAGCAAAGGCCCCAAAGGACACCATTCTTGCCACTCACTCAGTGGTGGTAGACATCCTTGCAGGAGCAACTATGCTTGAGAAAGAAATAACAAGCACCCATCAAGGAAAGGAGAGTGGAAATGATCACTGACTGCTGACAATGAGATGTGAAGTGTGGGAAACCCTTACAATGCTGCCAGACACCCGTCAGAACTAATGAACGAACACGGTAAAGTTGCACAAACTAGGACACAAACTACTGAGAAAGTCAACAGCATGCTGTATAATAGTGAGGAGAATAAGCAGAAAGAATGATCGTATTTACAGTTGAATACCAGAATAAATAAGATACTTAGCTAGAAACTACCCAAACAGATAAATGAGATATATGCTAAAACCTACAAAATAATAATGAAAGAATTAAAGACACAAATAAACGGTAAGACACATTGTGTTCATAGATTGGAACAATTAATATCAACATATTTTCAACTTCAATCATTTTTTTAAAAATTGAAAATTCTCATGAAACTATGAAAACTATATAGCGAGAGCCAACACCAGTAAAAGAACAATGCTGAAGAGATGGCCCATCAGTTAAGAGCACATACCACTCTTGCAAAAGACCCAAATTTTGTTCCCAGCATACACATTAAGAAGGTCCCAACCACCTGTAAATACAGCTCCAGAGATTCTACAGTCATCTTACACATGTGGTACACACACACACACACACACACACACACACACACACACACACACACACACACACATACACACACGAGTATACATAAAAAATCTATTTTTAAAGAACACAGCTGAATTTGGTTTCAAATTATACTACAATGTAGCAGGAGTGAGAATAATATGGTGTTGATGAAAGAAGAGATACATTGACCAGTGAAACAGAATACAGAGCCCAGAAATGAATCCATACCTGTACAGTCAATTGATTTTTGACCAAAGTAACAAGAATATACAATGGTAAAATATCAATCTCTTTTAGATAAAAGATGTCAAAAAAATGGACTTCTAAATGCAAATGAATTAAATTTAACTAGTATACTATAAACAATAATCAACTCAAAGTGGAATATTTAAAGGTATAGATTTAAAAACTAGAAAAGTACTAAGGGAAAACATGAAAGAAAAACTGCACAACATTAGCTTAAGTGGTTTTTATTTTGTTTTGTTTCATTTTGTTTTAGATGTAAACTCCAAAGGTCAGATAATTAAAAGTAAAAACAGACAAGTGAGACTACTATCAGAAAAACTAATATGTAATAAGAAAATGTGCAGACTGAAAATACTTGCAAGCCAAACATCCAGACAGGGATTAATATCCATAATACAGCAGGAATTCTTCAATAGTCAGATAACAAACCAATTATAAAATTGGCAAGGAAAATGAATAGATGGAAGTCACACAACAGGTATTTGAAAAAATGCTCAGGAGTGCTAATCACCGGGGAAAGGAAAGCTGAAACAGTAAAATAGGGGGCTGTGGAAATGGCTCAGTCAGTAAAGAGTTTGGCATGCAAGCATAAGGACCTGAGTTGGATTGCCAGCACCCATGAGAACAGTTGGTTGCAGCAGCACATGCTGTAATTCCAGCACTAGGGAGGCAGAGGCAGGAGAATCCCGGGGGCTTGAGAGCCGAATCAACAAGACCCAAGTTTAGTAAAAGAGCAGGAGAGCAACTGAGAAAGACACTTAATATCAACTACTGACTTCCAAGTGCATATGCAAACACATGTGCACACACACAAACACACATAAGACACCACTTTAAGACAAAGATAGTAGGCTGCAGGGAATGTATAGGAAAGCTAACTCTTGTTGGTGAGACATAACTGTATATTAAGTATGAAAATATTTATGGGGGAACTGAATGTGGCAGCACATGCCAGTACTCCCAGCACTTGAGAGGAGGAGGCAGGAGGATCAGGAGTTCAAGATCACTCTCTGCTACATAGCCAGTTTGAGACTATTCTGAGCTTCATGAGACTGCTTTCCCCTTTGGGGGAAAACTATATAGAGGTTTAGAAAAATGATAAAAAATAGAATTACCAACAAATCCCACTTCTGGGTATTTTAGATTTGAAATCAGTCGAAGAGATGTCCTCTCTGCTACATTCAGTGCGGGGCTATTCACAATAGCCAATGCATAGAATCACTTAAGTGTTGACCAATGGATGAATCAATAAGTGAAATGTAGTATATATACACAACCGAATGCCATTCAGCCTTTAATGGAAAAAACATTCTGAAACTATGACAACATAGGTAGGCCTGGACAGCATTACACTGAGTAAAATGTGCCAATCACAGAAAGATTAATAATGCATGTCCTCACTTACACAGGAAATCTAAAACAACCAAGATCACCAAAGCAGAGCTGAGTGAAGGTTCCAGGAGCTGGGGTCAGATGCAGCAGGAGATGGGCAAGGATTACCATATCAGGAGAGGAGTAAGTTTTCTGATTCGTGGGGTCTGCTCTATTGCAGAGTGTGATGACTACAGTCAATAATAGTGTAACAAATTTTACAGCCCTCGAAGAATAAACTTCAAATATTCTCACCATAAAAATGTCTTGAAAGGATGAATTTATTAACTTACTTGATTAATTATTGATCATTCAACATTGTATTCATAAGTCACATCAACTCTGTAAGTACATGTAATTAATAAATGCAAGGTATCTATGCACAGTAACTTTTAAACCATGTATAGAGGTCCTCACTAATGGCATGAGCTAGAAAAAAAACTTACAAAGGTATGAAAAGAAGTAAGAATATCATAATAAATTATTGATTGTATATGTCAAAAATCCAAAATAATTCACAACCAGGAAATAATATGTGAAGTCATAGGTACAAGCTCATGTTTTGATGTAAGAAATTGTAAGAACACAGTTCTTATTCTCAAATTTCCTTTATATAATATTTTTTTAGAATTAAGAGAAGTTATGTATATGAATTAAAATATCACATTGTAATTCATATATACATCTAATGTGACATCAACATTTATAACAGCTAAACACAATTTGAAAGTAACATTTTAAAAGGCACTAAAAACTGATAAATTTCTAGAAATAGATGTGACAAAAACTAGGACAGAAAAAAATGCACATTATTAAAAGAAATCAACAATAACAGAAAACTATGAATCCACGTATCAGAAGCCTTGGCATACCTGTGTTAAACATCCATGCCTTCCAGAGGGTAATTTCGTTTGCATTAGTGAGGTAATTCTGACATTTAAGTAGAAATGCATAAAGCAAAAATAGCCAGAAATCTCTACAAAGAGAGTGCCCTTTGTTAGGCACTGTTTTTTGTACCTGGCACCATACTTCTCTCTATATTGGAGGGATGAGTTCTCCACTCTAGATCTATCACAGGAACAAAGCCATGGCTAAAGTATGAAGCCAGATGTAACAATTTATGCATGTCCTCATTCAGACTCTGCTAGCTCAAGTTGGAAAACATGTTGCATACAAGCCCTCAGACAAACGAAACCTTCCAGGTTTTGCAATTCTGATCCCCATAGGCATATGCAAAATGAGTTGAATGTTGGCTCTGCTATTAAAGGGTTACAGGATTTGAATGAGTAATTTAATCTATCAAGGTCTCAGTTTCTTCAACAATACATTTTTTTCATTAAAATTAGATTTTTAATGCAATATATTCTGGTTACGGTTTCCTCTCCCCCAGCTCTACCTAGTTCCTCCCCACTTCCCCTACCATCCAGATCCACACCCGTTCTGTCTCTCATTAGCAAACAAGCAGGCACCTAAGGAATAATAATAAAATAAGATATAACAAAACAAAAACAAATGAGTCGGACTAAGACAAAACAAACAAACAAGAAAAAGAGCCAAAGAAAAAGCCTAAGAAACACATCTAGACACAGAGACACACATGTTTGCACACACAGGAATCCCATAAAAACACAAAACCAGAAGTCATAACACAAAAGACCTGTAAGGTGTGGAAAAAAAAAATTCCTCACACAGTAGGAGACAAGGAGCCTCCTAAGATGCCAGCAAATTCATTTTATATTGGCCATTAGCTATTGGACATGCAGCCTACCGCTAATAGTAGTTTGTTCCCCACTCTTGTGAGATTCCCTTGAAGAAAACTCATTTTTCATTTACAAGTGGTTATCAATTACAACTAGCTTCTGGGTTAGAGATGGGGGCATGTGTCTACTTTTCCTTTCATCTCTGAGACCCCATCTAGAGCAGACCCATGCAGGCCCTCCCTATGCATGTTGCCTCAATTTCTGTGAGTTTATGTGTGTAGGTCATGTTGATTTAGAAGGCTTTATTTCCTTGGTTTCCTCTATCCCCTCGGGGTCTTCCACTCTTTCCTCCTCCTATCCTGCAGGGTTCCCGGAGTCCTGAAGGGGGGATTTGATGGAGACATACCATTTAGGGCTGAGTTTTCCAAGATCTCTCACTTTCTGCACACTGGCTGCCTGTGGGTATCTGTATTTGTGCCCTTTTGCTACATGAAGCATCTCTGATGATAGCTGAGCAAGGCACTGATATATGAGTGTAGTAAAATGTTATTAGGAGTCATTTTATTGCTATGTTATTTTAGGAGACTAGTAGTATTTGGTTTTACCTGAGGTCCCTGGGCTATTTAGTCTCAGGATCTTGGTCACCCAAGCAATGTCAGGTAGGGATTCCGTCTCATGGAGTGGGCCTAAAGTGAAATCAGATGTTTGTTGGTTAATCCCACAAGTTTTATGCCATTATTGCATCAGCATACTTTGTAGGCAGGTCACCATTGTAGATCAAAGGGTTTGTAGCTGGCTTGGAGTTCATCTTTCTTTTCTGGTAGTGTGCAGAGTACCTTCCAGTACCTGGAACATTAGTCCATAGGGGTGAAGGCTCTATATAGGCATTTGTTTAACTTCTCTGTATTCAGTGAGTTGTGTAGGTGTTATTTTCTGCAAGGGGGCCTTAACATCAGGTTGTGTAAAACAACTAAGAGCCTGGACAACAGCCTGGGTTCCCTGGGGGTTCCCATGGGACTCATTTTGCCAACAAGTCAATTAGATGTAACCATTCCCATTCTAGAAGCTTCATTTGGTAATGAGAGATGGCCAGTTGGGGCTATTTCTACCACATTATTTGGCAAATTCATTTCATTTAGGTAGCCTTCACATATGTGTATATCCTAGGAAGTTTCTACTGTATTAGGCTTCCATATGACCCCTCAAATGGCCTTTAGTTTTAACTGTGTCTTCCCAATAGGTGAGGGATCCTCAATGCCCTCTCACCTCCCCTTCCCCTTTTTATCCCCCCATTCCAGTACCTCCCCTCAATCACCCAAATCTATTTCATTTTCCTAAGGAGATCCATCTTCCCCCACGAGTCCCTTACTCTTTACCTAACTTCAGTCGTTCTATGGATTGTAGCTTACTTATCAATGACCTAACGGCTAACAACCACATATAAGTGAATACAAAGCATATTTGCCCTTCTAGGTCAGGGTTACCTCACTCAGGATGATTTTTTTCTAGCTCCACCCATTTACCTATGAATTTCATGATTTCGGTTTTTAAAGACTGAGTAATATTCCATTGTGTAATTGTACCACATTTTATTTATTCATTCATCTGTTAATAGACACTTAGGATGTTTCCAGCTTCTGGCTATTATGAATGGAGCAGCAAGGAATATCGCTGAGCAAGTCTTTTCATAGTGGGATGAACCATCCTTTGGCTATATACTCAAGTGGTATGGCTGTATCCTAAGGTAGATCAATTGATTCCCAGCTTCCTGCGGAACTGCCACACTGATTCCATAGTAGCTTTACAAATTTGCACTCTCCAAAAAGTGGATGAGTGTTTCCCTTATTCCACATCCTCATCAGCATGAGCTATCATTTATTTTATTGACCTTGACTGTTCTGAGAGGTATAAGAAGGAAATTTCAATGTAGTTTTGATTTGCATTCCTTGATAACTAAAAATATTGAACATTTCTTTAAGTGCTTCTCAGTCATTTGAGTTCCCTCTTTTGAGAATACTCTGTTTAGATCTGTACCCCCTTTTTAATTGGGTTATTTGTTTTCTGGATGTCCATTTTTTTTAAGTTTTTTTATATATTTTGAATATCAGCTCTCTATTGGGTGTGTAGTTGGTGAAAATATTTTTCCATTCTTTAGGATGCTGCTTTGTCCAAAAGATGGTGTCCTTTACCATGTAGATGCTTTTCAGTTTCATGAGGTCCCATTTGTTAATTGTTGATCTGTATCAGTGCCTGTACTAACTGTTCTGTTCAGAAAGTCTCCTCTTGTGCCAGTGAGTTCAAGGCTCTCCTCCACTTTGTCTTCTATCAGGTTCAATTTATCTGATTTTATGTTGAAGTCTTTGATCCATTTGGACTTAGTTTTGTGCTGGGTGATAAGTATAGATCCATTTGGATTCTTTTACATGTAGCTGTCCAGTTTGACCAGTGCCATTTATTAAAGATGCTATCCCTCCCCCAATGTGTATTACTGGATTCTTTGTCAAAAACCAGGCATCCATATGTGTGTGGACTTCTGTCTGGGTTTTCAGTTTCATCCCATTGATCAATGTGTCTGTTTTGTGGCAAAACCATGCTGTTTCTATTACTAAAGCTCTGTAATACAATTTGAGATGAGGATGGTGATAAAAGACCTCCAGCAGTTCTTTCTTCACTCAAGAGTATTTTAGCTATCTTGGATTTTATGTTTCCATATGAAGCTGAAAATTGTTCTGTGTTCCAGTTCTGTGAAGAGTTGTGTTAGAATTTTGATGGAGAATTCATTGAATCTATAGATTGCTTTTGATAGGATGGCCATTTTTACTATATAAATCCATGGTCATGGGAGATCTTTCCATCTTCTGATATCCTCTTCAATTTCTTCCTTCAATATCTTAAAGTTTTTATCATACAAGTCTTTCACTTGCTCATTTAGAGTTACCCCATGGTATTTCATATTGTTTGAGATTATATTGTGAAAGGTGTTATTTTTCAGTTCAGTTCATTTGTCCTTTGCATATAGGAAGGCTACTGATTTTGTGTGTTAAATTGGTAACCTGCTACTTTGCTGAAAGTGTTTATCAGCTGTACGAGTTTCCTGGTGAAGTGTTTAGGATCGCTTATTTATATTATTATATCACCTGCAAATAAAAATACTTTGATTTCTTCCCTTCCTATTTGTGTTCCCTTGAAGAGTTATCATATTGTTCTAGCTAAGACTTCGAGTACTATCTTGACTAGGTACGGAAAGAGTAGATAACCTTATCTTGTTCCTGATTTTAGTGGAATTGCTTTGAGTTTCTCTTCATTTAAGTGGATGCTGGCTATTGACTTTCTGTAAATTATCTTTATTATGTTAAGGTATATATAATTGTATCCATAATTTCTCCAGGAGTTTTATTATGAAAGGCTATTGGATTTTGTCAAAAACTTATTGCTCCCTGGAATAGTTGTTTTGAGAAAAAAATGCTGAAAAATTTTAGATGTAAGTTCCTGGCAAATAAAAAATATTCAATATTAGTTTTGTTTCCTCCCATTTCAAGTCAACATACTAACCTACAAAACTGTTGAAAAAAGTAAATTAAATGTCATTCAATTATCTGGGTGTGTGACAATTAAACCCAGACTTTCAAGTTAGATTAAAAAGTAAAAATATCTAAGACTCATTTCCCTGTAATATAAAGTCTGTCAAGTAGTTTTTGAAGTTTTAAGGAAAGATGCTTCTTTTTTTTTTTTTTATAAATTTTGCTCCAGGGTCTTTGGATCTCACATGCTGGTTAAGAGAGAATGAAACCTTCAACTGAGATGAAAATGTAAGGGTTTTGTTGCCATCACTAATGAACTGATGAAGGCCTCCTGAGGATGCCGAAACTACTGATGAAGGCCTCCTGAAGGATGCTGAGACAAAGTCTCAGCTCATCAGAAAAAGCATCAGCAGCTGTTGTGAACGTGGGAGGTGTGGATGGCAGAAAGCATGCTGTGTTCTTTACAGTCCTACCCTTCCCTAATGGTTTACGACATCCAGCATGTGAAAGTCCTGTTAATGAGAAAATTGATCTTTAAGCTCCCACCTACAGTAGAAGAATTATCACTTGAATGTACACTGAGTACCAAAATATTTTATTATCACAGTTATGCTCAGAATGATTTCATTTTATTAATGAAATAAAAACCCACAAGCACTTGAAAGATACTTTATATTTTCTGTTTTCTGTCATATTCTTTACACAAACTGCCCTCAATTAGTTGGTTTCGTGTTTCATTTCAGCTACTTGTAAGGACACAGTTTATACCCTTGCCCCAAATGTTGTAAAAAAAAAATGTGTTATGTAATATGTTTCCGAATTAAGAGATGTTGTATACATGAATCAAAACATCACATTGTAATTTATAAATATGTACCAATACTATGTGTCAATCTAAAATATTTTTAAGGTCTGAGGTTCTTAGCCCAGAGTCACTTTGGTTTCCTGCTTCAGCAATTCTTGAACCAAACCAGCCAACCCCAGCTAGCTGCTCCAAATCAGAGCCCTCAACCACCTCACCTCAAACACCTACATGCACTACCAGCCACAGCTCCAGAGTCACCATAGCCTCTCGCTCTGCCTCATGAGCAATGATCATTGAGTCTCCCTTGCAAGTGTGCCAGGGCTGCCACTAAGAGACTGCCATTAAATGCCAGATCAATCTGGAGCTGAATGTCTCCTGTGTCTATCTGTTCATGTTGATACTTCAACTAGGATGGTGAGGCTTTAAAGAACTTTCCTATACTTTTTCCTCCAGTCTCATCAGGAGAGGGAACACGCTGAGAAACTGAGAAAGCTGCAACACTCAGGAGTTAGCCAAATCTTCCTGCAGGATTATCAAGTCATTATCATGATGACTGGGAAAGCGGGCTGAACGCAATGGAGTGTGCACTGCCCCTGGGAAAGAATGTGAATCAGTCACTATTGGAACTGCACAAACTAGCTACTGATAAAAACAACCCCCACTTATGTGAATTCATTGAGAGTCATTACCTGAATGAGCAGGAGAAATCCATCAAAGAACTGGGTAGCCACATTACGAACTTGAGGAAGATGTGAGCCCCAAATCTGGCATGGCAGAATATGTCTTTGACAATATACCTTGGGTCACAGTGATAATGAGAGTTAAGCTGACTTTCCCAAGCCACAAGTGATGTCATGCAGTTGGGGCTGCCTTTGTCTTCTCTGTAAGTCGCTCCAAAACATCCATGTAAGTTCTTTAATTTGTACCATTCCTTCAAATAAAGAATTTTGGTATCTCCCCCCAAAAAAAATAGTTTTTAAGCTGTGGCATTTTTTAATGAGCATATGATAAGATGATAATGTTGTGCAAGTAGTGCTGCTTTATATAACAGCTATTATACAAGATGTATACATTTAAAGTCTATTGGATAAACAATATTGTGATTCAGATCTGTTTCAGAATGAGACAATCACATGTGACAGAAAATGGAAAAAAAATGGAATGTCACTTGTAGCCTTTAATTAATTACAGATTCCAAATAGCTAAGGTTTCTATTTTCCCTCTTTTCAGCAAAAATAAATGGCTTCTTGCCAGTCATGGTATTTACATCCTGGAAAGCATTGATACCACAAGACATTTTTTTTTTCGTGTGTATGTTCTGCATGCATGTGTATATTAACGTTTGCTGTGGGGGGGGGGGTGAAATTGATGCTGCATTTCTTCCCTCATTCCTCTCCACGGTATACCTTGAGGCAGGGTCTCTCAGTTGATCTGGCTCTCTAGATTCCTGCTGGACTCCCCTCTTTTTACTTCCTGAGTGCTTGAATTACAGGGGGGGGACCCAGATGCCCACCTGGCATTTATGTGGATATTCTGGTCCTTGCACATTTGTCCATTAAGCAAATCTCCAAGGCAGAACTTTTTAAGCATCCCTCCATATCATCTCTTCTCACATACCAGCCTCTCCCAAACTTAGAGAACAGAATGCTGCCAAAGCTAATGAGGCATGCCTGCAGGGAATAATTCTGCTGGGGACACTAGGCAGTGCACACTTCAGTAGTTCATGTTAAACATCCACAAATCCTCTGGTTGCTGGAAGGAAAAAATGACTCTTGGTCTCTGATCTCTTGTCCTTTTAATCATTCTCTGCTTTGCTTATATTAAGACCTTTTTTTTCTTTCTCAATAAAAGGTCAGATTTAGTGTGGTGGCTCAACAGAATCACAGGATAATTTTACTAGTAAAAGCATATATAATTCATGGGAACAACATTTGACCTGGAGAATTTGACCATGGTGATCTTGTTCAGTTATAATTTCATCTTAACATGTCTTACTAGAGCATCAGCTAAGACTGTGGCTCCCTATTGAGTCTGTGGTTGTTGTGGCTGTTTAAAATGGCAAGAGTGCAGTTTCTAGACCTTAGCAGAGATTCTAACTCGAGGTTTATTAGCCTGTGGTTTCTCTTTTTTTAAAGTAATGAATCATTTATAAGGCTAAAATTCCTTGGAATTGAATGCTAATACTGGAAACTTCAAGGTGTGTATCTCTCAGTGTGCGGGACACTGTCTGAGATGTGAAGGGTGCACATGTGAGTAGTATAAGGTCCCTGCCTTCAGAGGCCTTCTACATGACCATCAGATTGTAACATTAAGTCCAGCCGTGTCTCGTTGATCATGTGAAATGAATGGGATGTTTCACAAGACTGAACAAGACAGTCTGTTGTCCACAGCCTGATTAGGGTTGTGTTCGGCATAAAGTGTTCAATGGGTGCATTAATATATGTTTAAACTTCCACTATTGTCTAGAATGATGCCACAGACAGAACAAAAGAAATAACGGAGGAAGACAACCACCTGGATGTCATCACACAGATTTCAAAGTCAATGGGCCAAGGTTGGAAGCCTCAAAAGTTTTCTCAATTGGTTATAGGTTTAAGTCAACGTGTGTGTGTGTGTGTGTGTGTGTGTGTGTGTGTGTGTGTGTGTGTGTGTGTGT
>CABHPR010143905.1:0-30335 GCA_902168415.1 Peromyscus melanophrys | reverse complement strand
CTGGCACCCTGAATGTCCTGTGGCACTCTTTTCTTGTCCCCTCCCTCTGCCACTGTGCTGGTTAACCTTCGGTTATTGTCACCAAGCGTATTACTCGGATCTTGAATGTCATGGCTCTTTTCCCTCTGTCTTCTGCCCCATTTCATGTATTACACTCAGATGAATATCCCACACAGCTTACATTCCATTATCCTACATGACAAAAACCAAGGGCCACACTGAACAAGGTCCAAACGAGTTTAAAATTGAGATCACTTCACAGTCTGACTACTGGTTGTCCATTGTTAAGCTAAATGGAACTTCCCCAATATCATTTGTAAATATTCCCCATGAATTTTTATGCATTTCTTCATGCTGCCCCACTATCTGGACTGTCCCACTCAACCTGTTGCAATCAAATTTGTGGACTTTTAAAGTCATAGCAGGAAACCCCTGCTATGGTGTGGGTGGTATCTGAGTATGTTCTCCCCACCCACCACCCCTCCTCACTTTTGGAGTTTCTTTTATGGATACCTTGTCCTCAATACAAAGGAACTGAAAAGTAATGGGACCCTTAAGAAGTGGGACCTAGTGGACAGTGGTTGGGTTGTGGGGGTTCCACTCCACAAGGGACTGATGTTCTCTCGTGGGTCTGGATTGTTTCTTAAGAGAATGGGTTTTGACAAGGCTGGCTGACCTTCCATGGCTCACTCTCTTCTTCCTCCACAGCTGCTCCTGACTCTCATCATGTGATGCTCTCCCACACCTTAGAATTCTATCATCAAGGACAATACCAGATGTGGCCTCTCCATCCTGGACTGGAATTTTGAACCCAAGTGAACCTTTTTTCTTTACAACTTAGCCGGTCTGTGGTATTGTTAATAGTAAGAGAACATAGACCAAAACAGTGTCTGACTGTGGTAGACTGAATGTGTATAGCCTCCTGAAGAGCACGGATTGAAATATTAATCCCCATATGCTGTTATCTGGAATTACGACCTTTGTGTGGTAGTTGGGTTGTATGAGGTCATTAGAGTGGAACCCACAGATGGAATTGGTATTTGAATAAGAAATGGTTTTGGTAAAGCCCCCACCTCTGGCTCTTTCTGGCTCTCTCTGTCTCGCACTCTCTCCTCACCAGGTATGCACAAAGAAGTGGTCATGGGAGCAAATGGAAGAGACAGCTATTTGCAAACCAGAAAAAAAGTCCATTCACTAGAACATGACCAAGCTAAGATGCTAAGATGTGGATTTCTCTTTCTTAAGACACACAGTCTATGGCATTTTGTGGCAGCCTGAACTACTAAGTAAAACAGTCATTGTATATACCCGCTGTTTATCCAGTGTCTGACACATCACAGAAATTCCCAAGTATTTATTCAAATAAATGGATGAATATGTGAAGAGTATGATTCAAAACTGACTTTGCTCAAAAAAAGACAATGGCAATTGGTTCCACAATGGTCAAGACACCAGTCTAGTTCCCCCAAATGCTGACCTTCTTCTGGAATCCTGATACCCCTCCCCAGTTTCACCTTAGCCTATATACTGCAAGCTCAAGACTCCTGTTAAACTAGAGATGGAAAACTGGTGGGCCACAGGGCAAGATGTTGCACATAGCTTTTTTCCCTACCTTATAGTGTTTTTCAAAATATCAGTTAGTTTCTATTATGTAAAAACTGGGGAATATACACACATGTGTGTATGAGAGAGAGAAAAAACAGACAGCGACAGAAAGACTGTGTGTGTGGGGGGGGGGGTGTGTACATTCAAGACCTCCAAAATGTCAAACTGATCTACCATGAATCACCTAGCCTCTTTGCCCCACATTAGTGATAGAAAAAGGTTTATTGAGTCAAATTCAGAATTGCCTCATGTCTGGGTACCTGTCCCAACAAGGCAATTAGTAAATGGGAAGCATCCACCCTACTTACCGTATCTGCTGATTGCTTTACCCTTGGGTAATTCTTTCCTTTTCCCTGTCTTCTATTGGGTTCTTCAATTTCAGAACACATATCCATTTTCAAAGTGATGGCCTCCATGGTTTTCCCTCTTTCTGTTTGTTCTCCTCCGTTTATTTATTTATTTTTATTTCGATTGGGTCTCATTCATCTAAAGTTAACATCAAACTGGCCTCAAACTTGATATGTCACTGAGGATGACATTGAATTTCTGAACTTCCTCCCCCCACATCCCCAAGGGGATTAAAAGCATTCACCACCACATTCTGTTTATGCAATTTTAGGGATCAAACTATGTTTCATGCTTGCTACAAAAGCCTTCTTTTGACTGAGCCGTATCCCCAGACCTCCATCCCCCCGGACCCCAGACATTGTAGTGTCCATTTCTAACTTCTCAGATGGGCAGTTCATGACAGGAACACAGAGATGTAGATGGGCTGTATTTGGTGACCAACTCTCACCCCTTGGGAGGAAGATGAGTCCTGCTTGTAGGTGGCCCTGCTCAGCTTGAAGCTGCCTATCACCACACCTGGTTCTCGTTTGTAACACCAAAAGCATTTCATGCTTATTAAGCGTCATCTGTTCTCAATTTTTAAACCACAAGTTTGGCTTGGCTTGTTTTTAATAAGTGGTTACAACAGAGTCCACCTTTGCAGTGTGATGATGTCTCCAAACCCAGCTATTGGCATCTTGTAGATTTAGATTAATATGGCTGCTTTAGGATGTTGGTGCCACGAGGGACGTAAATCCTGACGTTTCTGACTTTCTCATGCAATATGGATTTATTTCCAACACATGTAGCAGAAAACCATGGTGGTCATGTTTAAAGAAAATTGGGTAACAGCCCTTATCTTTGCATAGTTCTCAGATCTCTGTTTCATTGCCTAATTTTTTCATTTAAAAACATCTTAAACTTTATGCAGAATTAGTTTGGGGGATAAACTCAATATGATCCTTCATTGTTACTCAATCTCTATTTCTCGGTATTTTAAAATTGGTATCACTTGGGGTTTTGACAGCCAGTAGTGGTATTTTGTCACTCCGGTTGGCCAAGAAAGCAGATTTAAGACATTCGTCTTCTTTTAAAGATGAGAGAGTCAAGAGCCTGCTTGTTCCAAGTTAAATATAATCAAAAGTCACAGTTTTAAAAAGGTATGTAACTGACAGTTAAGTTTTAACAAGACTTTCCAGGTTCCTTTAAATATTGATTGCCTGGTATTAACACATATAACCATCATGTATTACACAGAGATATTTTCATCCTGGTTCTGGGCAGGATACTTTAATTTTAGCATGTCAAATTCTTTGATGTTGGCTCAGTGTCACAGGTGTGGGCCAGCATGGCAACAGTGGACAGCCATCCCAATGCCCTTCCTTTAAATTAAAGACCAACCTGGACTGATGGACATGTTTATTTTTCTTCTAAAATAAGTATAATGATGCTTCCAATTTCATCTTCTAGAGAAACAGTTCTCCTATGAGAGACCAGTAACACTCTCAACCCTCTTCCTGTGTGATTTCAAAACAAATCCCCTTCACAGGCTTTCATAAAAGCCTTAGGACGTGATTATATGTTTTACAGGTCTGCCATTCCAAAGCATTTGCCCCATGCTATTGCTCTGATTTCATTGTCCCTGAGCTCAAAGCTATGAGTACTTTCTGACTTCTTCACCATTGTTTCCTTAAGACTTGGAAGAGGGCCTGGTGCCTGATAAATACTAGATTTATTTCTTTGGTGACAGGCTAAACAAGGGAATGAATAAATGGATGCTTCAATGATGGGTGGTTACATCAGAACTAAATCCATCATGATCTGTCTTTAAAGTTCAAAATCTAGATTTTTTTATCATAGAAAAGCAGGGCAATTATAATCCTAAATTTCTATGTTATTGCTAAGGAAGTCTCAAAACTAATATTACTTTTCTATATTTATCATTTCATTGATCAAATTTATTAATTGGATTATATTCTCTGATTACCATTGAAATAGTTAAGGAATTGCAGGAATTTGTACTTTTTTTGCTTCAGTGTTTATGAACTGCTTTGTTGTGTGGCTCATAGTTGATCTTATATTTTTCTCATGGGCAAAACAGAAATTATATTTCTGTTCCCTGTAAGATTGCACAAATTAGTGCAGATATGTGATAGCTTTACATTCAATGCCATGTTTATGTTTGTATTCCCTTTAATAGAGGCTGACTTAATGGCTAACAAAAATTACAGTGCATTTTTATCTCTATTTCTTTTTACACTTCAAAATTTCAGGTTAACAAATCAACAACAATAATCTTGACAATATGCAAAAGACCTGCACAAGTTCAAGCCAGAGAATCTCTGATGGGTGATGGTGCTCTGTATGCTGAAAATGTGTTGCTCTGATTGGTTGATAAATAAAATGCTGATTGGCCAATAGCCAGGCAGGAAGTATAGGTGGGATAAGCAGACAAGGAGAATTCTGGGAAGAGGAAGGGTGAGTCAGGAGATGTAAGTCAGGAGATGCCAGCCCACCGTCTAGGGAGCAGCATGTAATGGCACACAGGTAAAGCCATAGAACACGTGGCAACATATAGATTAACAGAAAGGAGCTGAGTTTAAATGTAAGAGCTAGTCAGTGGTAAGCCTGAGCTAATGGCCAAGCAGTTTTAATTAATATAAGCCTCTGTGTGTTTACTTGGGTCTGAGCAGCCGTGGACCACCCAGGATGCAGGAAAACTTCAGCTACAAATCTCAGGTTGGAGGAGGAGATGTGGACATGAAGTCCCACCCCCCAACTGAGGAGCTTTTGGCATTTGATTACTACAGGGAGAGGGAAAGTCAGTTTTTTATTTTTTTAATGGTGTGACACCTGGTATATTGACTATAGTCTAGGCTAGGTCCCATGCCCAGGAGTAGTCAGCCAACACAAACTGGACTCAATGAGCTTGAGAGGGTAGGGAGGTGGATCATGAAGTTGAGTGAGTAGAGAAGTGGGGAGAGTTACAGGAGGAGAGTGGATATGTTCACAATACGTCGTATGAAATTCCCAAAGAATTAATAAAACATTATTTTAAAAACAACAAACAAAAAGAGCAGTTTTCACCAGTAAAGACCATACCTTGTGGTGGGTGATTCTGTCATTCCTGTCAATAAATTGCCCTACAGCCAGCATCAAACTCTTAAATTTTAAAATAAAATGATTCCACCACTATTGTCTGTGGTGATATTGTGTTCCCCACTATATCATGCACCCTAATAAATTTATCTGGGGTCAGAAAACAGAACAGACATAGAGGGCAGAAAATGGTGGCACTCACACCTTTAATCATAGCATTCTGGAGGCAGAGATCCATCCGGATCTCTGTGAGTTCAAAGCCACACTGGAAACAGCCAGGCATGGTGACTCACGCCTTTAATCTCAGGAAGTGATGGCAGAAAGCAGAAAGGTATATAAGGCGTGAAAACCAGGAACTAGGCTGGTTAAGCTTTTAGGATTTTGAGCAGCAGTTCAGCTGAGATCCATTTGGAAACAGGATCAGCTGAGGAACTGGCAAGGTGAGGTGGCTGTGGCTTGTTCTGCTTCTCTGATCTTCCAGCATTCACCCCAATACCTTGCTTCAAGTTTATTTTCATTAATAAGACCTTTTAAGATTCGTGCTACAATTGTCTTCTACTTTCAGATATTGGTATTCAAGCATTTCTTCTTTAATACATTTCGATTTATTCTTTGAGAATTTTGTTCTCACCTCCCACACTCCCCTCCAACTTCTCCTAGACCTCCGACCACTACATCGCCCTCCCAATTTTATGTCCTCGTTTTTTTTGTTGTTTTTTTGTTTGTTTGTTTTTCGAGACAGGATTTCTCCGTGTAGTTTTGATGCCTGTCCTGGATCTCACTCTGTAGCCCAGGCTGGCCTCGAACTCACAGAGCTCCGCCTGGCTCTGCCTCCCGAGTGCTGGGATTAAAGGCGTGTGCCACCACCGCCTGGCACGTCCTCATTCTTTTAACCCATTGGGTTCAATCAACACTGCCCATATATAATATCTGTAGGATCATCCATAGGAGCATAGGCAACCTACCAGGGGCCCAATCCCTTAAAAAAATGGATTCCCCCTCCACTAACAGCCATTAATTGCCAATAGCTTCTCAGCTAGGGGTGGGGCTTCATGAGCTGCTCCTCTAACCATTCTGGAATTCATATTACCTTGACCTTTTATATGTCTTGTGCAGGCAACCACAGCTGTGATGAGTTCATGAGTACAAAGACCTTGTCATATCTAGAGACACTGTTTCATGGTCATCCTCCCACACATCTGACTCTTACATTCTTTCCACTCCTCCTTTTGAAGTGTTCCATTAGCTCTGGAGAAGGAGGGTCTGGTACAGATGTATCCTTTAGGGCTGAACACTCCTCTATTCTCTGCTCTTTGGACAGTTAGTTGTGAGTCTCTATATTAACCTCTGTCTACCGCAAAAAAAAAAAAAGAAGCTTCTTTGATGAGGGTTGAGAGCTGCACTTAGCTGTGAGTATAAAGATACATATTTAGAAGACGGTTTAAAACTATATTCGCCGGGCAGTGGTGGCGCACGCCTTTAATCCCAGCACTTGGGAGACAGAGCCAGGCGGATCTCTGTGAGTTCGAGGCCAGCCTGGGCTACCAAGTGAGTTCCAGGAAAGGCACAAAGCTACACAGAGAAACCCTGTCTCGAAAAACCAAAAAAAAAAAAATCTATATTCATCATCAAAATAGTAGTAGACTGTTCTCCCTTGGGAGCTATGGGTTCTTGGTCAAGTTAATTTTATCAGGAATGAGATCTGTCCTGTGAGGCCTTAAAGCCAATCAGAAAGTAGTTGGTAACTCCCATAATAGTCATGCCAGTGTTGTTCCAATGTTCATGTCTTTTCCAGGATAATTATTGTAGCTCACAGCGCTCACATCTGGGTAAGACTGTTGATTTTCTTCTCAGAAGCCTGCATAGAACATTCTGTCACTATGGACGGTAGCTGGGAGGGAGGAAGCTTTCAGGTCAGTATTAGCTTGATTTTTCCATGTCTTATGACCCAAGCATGTGCCATGTTCAGCAAAATAGGATACTTCTATCATGTTCCATGGGTATAGAAGTATACTATACATAGTCCTAGGTCAAGCATTTTTTTTTGTCTGAACTGTGGGCATATTTTCAAAATTGCTTTTTTTGCTTTCAATATCCTCAAAACATCTTGGATTATTTGAAACCTGATAAGAAATGAAATTGCCCTTTGGGGAAGGTTTCAGATTCCTGATGTGTTTCTAAAACACTCTTCTCTCTGCTACACCAGCAGTATTATTCAGAAAAACCTCTGCACACCTCATATTATCCATGTCCCAAATAAAATTCATGATGCCTAATGCTTAAAAGCTTTTGTGCATTGTAAGATACATTTCATAGAGTGAAAAAGCAACCTGTCTAATAAGAAAATATTTGAAACTGAAGCAGTCTCCAAGAGATATTTGCATGACCATGTTCATAGTAGCGCTGTTTGAAATATGCAAGGGATAAAAAAAAACATACATGTCCACTGACACATGAATTAGTAAACAATACGATGTATAAGGTAATCTTTAAAAGGAAAAAAATCCTGCCACATCTTCCAGCAATTAGCTGTGGGACATTATGCAAAATCAAATAAACCAGATACACATGCAAACACTATAGGATTCCAGCGCTGTGAGAAGACTGAAGTCATCAAGTTCATAGAAACAGCAAGTAAGGTAGTGGTTGCTGGGAGCTGGAGGAAAAGAAAAAGGAAAATTACTTGATGGGGGCAGAATTTTGGATGTACAAGATAAAGTTACAGATATCTTTTTCACAATATAAATAAACAACACTACTCAACTGTATACTTAAAATTGCCAAGGTATGATGAGCCTCAGCCACCATAATCTCCACAACACCACTACAATGGATTAAAAATGCTAAAGCCATGAGCCAAAGTAAATCTTGGTTCCTTTAAGTCAGTTTTGTCCTTTGTTTTTGTTACTATGATATAAAGTAATTAATAAAGAGCATCAGAGGTGATAATTAACTGATTAATGATGGTGCATACTGATTTTTATAAGTTGCTCTCTGTCTACATCAGATTAGTAAATCTAACAGTGTATTCATGGACAAGCTCACACTTTCTAGACAAGTACTCACATTAAAGGTCTCATAAGACTGCACCCCAGGTGTCACCCAAGATGTATTCTCGTCTGATGGCTGAACTGTCCTGGCAGGAACTGAGTTCTAATATTACTTAGATTGTCAACAGAATTTGCTTGCTTTCAGTGCTAGGACTCAGGGCCTGGATTCTTGCTGGCTGTTAGAGACCAGCATCTGCTTCTAGAGATGCCCTTAAAGACTGTTCAAAGTCCATTGATAACTGACAATGTGGTCACTCATTTCATGAGCAAGAGTCTCCAGAGGCTTTGCTAGTCAGACAGGACACATAAGTTGTATATGCTTATGGGAGTCACAGTCACTCACTTTGGCCATATTCTATAAATTAGGAAGCAAACTATGGTGCCTGTCCTTCTTCCAATGGAAGGCCATGGAGGATCACCAAGAACCCTCTAATACTCCACCATAGTGCAAAGATGATATCAAATTATTAGGCTAGCTTCAGATTCCCTATATGGGCTTAAATTATAAATATTTTGTATGTATTTAAGATCATTGGTTCAAAATCCTGCATGTAGCTATCAGATAAAGTCCATTAAAATTGTATCTTTTTCAGGTGATCTGTGAGTTTCTTGGGGGTGGTCTATAAAGGTAAATATTATGTTTATGGAATTGTTAACTGGAGTCTTTTTCCTCTTGGTAAACATCTTGAAATTATATGACTAGGTACATAATGTAGGGTGATTATATCTTCACTCACACATGGAAACCTCATCTCTACCACTTGATACACCTTTATAATGTTAGCTAATAAAAAAATAGTGTTTCTATTATTCTGATCATATAAGTTCTTTTCAAACCTGAGATTCATAAGTCATGGTATATAGCCTGTGCTGGCTACTGTTATGTCAGTAGAGATAGCTGGAAAGAAGGAACCTCAACTGAGAAAATGCCCCCACCAGACTGGCCTGTGGGAAAGCCTATGGAGCATTGTCCTGATTTACAAGTGATGTGGGAGAGTCTAGCTCACTGGGTGAGTCCACCCCTGGTGGCCCTGGGAGCTATTAGAAAGCAGGCTGAGCAAACCATGGGGAGCAAGCCAGTAAGCAGCATTCCTCCATGGCTTCTGTATCAGTTCTGGCCTTCAGATTCCTGCCTTGAGTTCCTGCCCTGACTTCCTTCAATGATGGACTGTGATGTGGAAGTATAAACTGAAATAAAACCTTCACTCTCCAAATTGTTTTTGGTCATAGCATTTTATCACAACAGAAATCTATGACAAAGCCTTTCCTTAGTTGCCCTGCTTTTCCTTTTCCTGGAGTGAATAAATCTCTCGACTTTTCATCTGCTTGCTTCCTTGTCTGTCTATTATACACATTAAGTTCTTCCACAGTTTAGAAATGTTCCTATGCATAAATATAATCCCTTTATTGAGTGTTTCTTCTTGGAAAATTCCCTCCAAGGGCCTCTGCTGTACTCCAATCTACCTGTTGCTGCGCTAACCCCCTACAATGACCTGTTGGTAGGACAGTAAGCTGCCTTGAGATTGCCTTCACTATTCTCCTAGGTTGGATCCTTATTCCTTGCATTGAATCCATCCTTTTCCTTAGTAATTCTCATGCACTGATGGAGCACATCCTCTTGTAGCTTTCTTCAAAAGGTGTGTAGATAGTAACATTTTAAATTCTTCAGTGACTGGAAGAGTTTGAGAGGTGATTTACAAGGCCATATTTAGAAAGAATGCTGACTTGAGCCAGAAGCCTGTTCTGTGGCACCATGTTCACATTCTCTGTGATCTTGGGAAAGCCATGGTACTTCTTGGGATGTCGTTTCTCTTCATGAGCCGGATAGGAGTACAATGGTGCCTGCTCAGAACTATGAATAAGAGGAGCTGTAGAAAGGGACCTTGTTTGGTCAACTATGTGCAAACAGCATGTGCTAGAAAAACAATTTCTTCTAGTTCATAAGAGATGGCTATTAAACCACTGGAGGCTTGAAATTGGTCTTTGTGGAAGTATTTACACCACAGAAATTAGCAAGTCAGTGAAGACTTGCCCTTCTCTGCAAAAAGAGCTAGTTTATACATAGCACGCCAATTACAAATGAAAGCAATTATGTGTAGCTTCTTATCGCTGTGCCTTCCTTTGGGTGCATATGGCTGAGGTATAGTGCAAATGTAGTATTATTCTTCAATGGGTTCACTGAGCTAGTTACTCTCCTGTTGCTGTGCAGAGATATCATGGTCAAGGCAACTTGCACAGTTGAATTTGGTTTGCTTATGGTTTCAGAGAGTTAGTCCATGACCATGATGGTAGGGGGTGCAGTAGCAGGCAGGTATGGAGCTGGAGCAGTAGCTGAGAGCCTACATCTGATTCACAAGCATGTGAAAGAGAAAGGAAGAGACTGGGGCCCAGCACAGGACTGGCATGGGCTTTTGAAACCTCCAGTCCAACCCTAGTGACACACCTCCTCCAACAAGGCCACACCTCCTCATCCTTCTCCCAAAAGTTCCACTAACTAAGGACCAAGCACTCAAACCTATGAGCCCGTGGGGGCCATTTTCATTCAAACCACCACAGCCATGAAAGAGGTACCTTGTTTGTGTATTAAAGATAGATGACCTTCCTTGAGAGATTTCTAGCAGCCAGGTTCCCTTCTATGTGCTGTGCAGAAAGTCGCTCGGAGAATCCCCACAATATGTAGGTAGGAATTATTTTACTCGCGTCAAAGATAAGAAAAAGAAGATGCCCAGAGCTGTGTGATGTGCCCCCATCACAGAGTGAAATTCAAATATAACGAATTCCATATGCTTAACCCCATCCCTACCTTACAAGGGAGAAAAACCGCAATTATCTGTGGGAATACAATAAAAAAGAAAATCCCTGAGTGAAGCTGCTCCATTTAAGACATGAGGAAGGCATGAAGATGGTAGCAAACCCAGCAGGCCCGTCTAAAGGCGGTACCTTTCTGATATGAGAAACGGGATCTACGGAAGCTGGGACCTTGGGTTCTCCTTAAGGGATTCTGGGAATCTGAAATGAAACAGTTGCAACCACTTCTGATTAAAATAGCAAGACTCTTGAGACAAATCATCTACAAATGGGCTGTCAGCCTGCAGGCTGGTACGGAGCCTCCTTCCTAAAACACACTTTGAGCACCCGGAGGGCAGAGCGGAGGGCAGTACCGAGGGCAGTACGAGTGTGGAAGGTGTCATCTGGAGAGAATAGGTGAAAGACTTGGTTTCCTTCCCTTCTCAGCTTCGTCCCTCCTGCAGATGCACAGAGTACCAAGGTCCCTCTCTCCTGTTGCAGAGGGCAGCAGCAGAGGAGGAGGAGGGCAGGCAAGGATCCACTGCTGGCTCACATTCCATCTTCTCCAGGCATCCCCAGGGAGGGCACATTCCGGCTAGTCAAGAGAGCAGAGCTGTTGATTTAAAAGATTCTTAGAATATTCTACTCAGCACCCCAGTGGGTTTAACTCTCCTTGAAAACAATACAGCGGGACCATGCCTCGGGCTGGAAGGGCTCTCTATAAGAGCAAGCTGGGGGGCTGGAGAGGTGGCTGGACTGTCAAAGGCCAGCTAGACTCACAACTGAAATGAAAACAGAGTAAGTGAAACCGTTACCCTGACTCTAGAGCCCTAGGTAGAGATTCCTCTGGGCCGGCAAGAATCTTCAGGCCCCGCCATGAATTCCACTTCCTTTTGCAGTGAACAGTGATGGTCACACTAAATCACAAGTTCGTTCCCTCTAGAAAACTGGAAGACTTAATTATGTCAGAGCCGACCTGCAGTTCTTTTTCCATGAGGTTTCAAAAGTGCTTAAGTGCAAAGCGCTTAAAATCACCTCTCGGAAATTTTACAGGACCATGAAGCCATCCTGCTTGAAGGCAGCAGGCTCTGTGAGGTTGATTAGGGAATGTCATGATAACAAGCACTCAAGAGGGAGTCTGTACAAACCAATATACAAATCCAGGAATAAGATAGGATCACATGATTCAGAGGTGTACTAATGAGTTACAGAGGGAAAGGCAAAGCTTTAATGTGATCAATTGTCTATCTCAGTGAGGGACCAGGTACTGAAGCCCATCTGGGTAGCTGCTGATATATAATATATAATAATATATAATATACATATTGATAAAAAGCCTCTCTGTGTCTGCCCTTCCCCTTGCATGTCCAGTTGATATACCTGAAGCAAAAGAGAAACAAGAAAGGTCATGCTGAGACAGCAGACTGGGGGTTGGGCCCGAATGGACACAAACAGCAAGCTCTCTTTGTGGAAGATGTGAGAAGATCCTTGCTGTTTGCTTACTCACTGTGGCTGGTTCTACTCTGAGGCCCTGGGGAGATGATACATGGATACAGTACTTTACTAAACACTGCTCAGAGATGGTACCCTGAGGTTGCGACCCCAATTTCTTTTTAACATTCTCAACTCAATAGTTCTTGCAGATAAAGAAACCAAAGATGTTGAGCAACTTCCTCAGTGTGAAAGAATTCAAAAAAAAAGAGGTGAAGGAGAAGGAAGGGAAGGAGGAGAAGGAGGGGAAGAAGAAGAAGAAGAAGAAGAAGAAGAAGAAGAAGAAGAAGAAGAAGAAGAAGGTTAAAGCTCTGCTAAATTCTGCAAAAACAGATTTCATCGTGCATTGATGCCCTCCACTGCATGAGTCTAACAGGAACAGCACAGGCACACACATCCTTTCCCCCTCCATTTTTCTCTTGGGACCTCCCCATAACATCCTACCTCTAGTGCATTCCAGACAACAGCCAGCCAGTTAGTCCCTGACCCTGTCCCTCCATCTCCCACTTCCAACTCCACCATCTCACCACAGCAGCAGAAGTGGATTTTTTCAAGCTTCTTTTTTTCACCTCATCCTCACACCAGTCCGATGATAGCAAGGCTGCATTTATTTCTCAGATGAGATTAAGGCCAAAAAGCTAAGGTAGTTACATGTAGAAGGAGCAAGAGCCAGAAGGGAGATCAAAGTCTCCATGCAGTCAGTATTGCAGCCTCAGCTACAGTCACTGGGCTATGATCTCAGCTGCCCACCTCCCTTCTCGTATGCATCTCTGGCTCGATATCAAGCCAATTAATTCTCTTTTTAATATGTAGTGAAGCTGTCTTGAATCTTCTCTTTACTTCTCCTTGCTCAGTTACCTAAATAAAATTCCTTCAGTGAATGCCTGAATTGTTCAGTTTGGTAGTTCTATAGATAAAAAAGTAATGATGGACATGTTACTATCCAAGATAAGAAAAAAAATGTGCTTTTCAAAGTGAAAATGAACAGCGTACAGAAGCCCTCTCCAAAGCCTGGAGTCCTCCCCAAATTTCATTCTAGAAGTTCAGCAGAACAATGCATCTACTTTCTCCCCCTAGAATGATTTTTTTTTCTTAATCATTAGCAGTAAATACAAGTTATCTTTGGGATTTTTTTCATTCAATTATATAATTTTTGTGTTCATTTTTCATAGTCCTTCCCTCCTCATCCTGTACCTCCTCATCAGCCCCATTATCAATGCCTCCCCTGTTTGCACAGCACAAAGGAGGTGGGGAAACAAAAGACAACTGAGAGATGAGACATTAGCCAGGATCTCATTTGCAACTTTCTGACTTGTATTCATTATTGGTGTCAGGAGATATGTTTGGTATCTTTAGGAAGGACCTTTGGTCACAGACACATTTTTACAAAGGCTTTCCTTACAAAGGAACTCAACATTACTTTTTGATTATCTTAATGTACAAGACCTGGTTATTGCTCCAAAGTGAAGTCCTGGACTAATGTTCAGGAGAACCTGGCCAGACCCATTCTCTTTCAGTACTATTTATATAGCTTCACACTGCAAAATGATCCTATAATATTCCCCATGAATAAGACAATTGTTGCTTTCATCAAGTGAACCTAGCACCATGGGCTCATGTTTGCCTCGGTCTCTTCCCCCATACAGTAGCTTATATTTAATGTGAGTGACTAGGTGCAAGCACACATCAGAAGGCAAGTAATACAAGGTAAAGCCAAACTCCATAAGTGTTGTATGGGCAAAAATGCTGTAGAAAGTCAAGAAATGGAGTTTTGTGTTATGGTACATACATGTACCCCCAGCAGTCAAGGGGATGAAGCAGGAAGATAGCAAGTTGGCAGTCACCCCTTCCCCTCCCCTCCCCTCCCCTCCCTACCCCCAACCCCCACCCTGGCTGTGTAAAGAGTAAGAGAATCTGTCTGTGGGATGACAGTTGACTTGGGGGAAGGGAGAGTTTTTAGGTTAGTCTAAAGCAGGGTAGGTGTATTAGTCTGTTCTAGCTGCTGTAACAAAATAGCATAGACTGAATGGCTTCAACACCAGAAAAGTACCCTTCCACAGTTCTGGAGGCTGCCAGCCTCAGACCAATTGTGTCAATTGGTTTGGTTCCTGGTGAAACCCCTTTTCCTGGCTAGCAGAAGACTGCCTTCTTGTGCTCACAGGGCCTCTCCTTGGTACCTTCAAGAGGAAAGAGAAAGGGAGAGGGAAGAGAAAGGAAGAGGTGGAAAGGGAAGGGAGGGAGAAAGAGAGAGAAAGGATGAGAAAGGAGAGAGAGAGAGAGAGAGAGAGAGAGAGAGAGAGAGAGAGAGAGAGAGAGAGAGAGAGAGAGAGAGAGAGAGAGAGAGAGAGATTGATTCTGTTTGTCTGTCTATGTGTGAATGTATGTTATGCATAAGAGCTCACACAAGAGAACATTCATTATTCCTATAAAAGTTATTTACCAAACCCCTCTCTGAGGCAAGCATGTAGACACCTCAGTGCACAAACAGACGAGGCGACTGCTCTCATGGAGTCAGAGTTCTAGCAAACAGATGCATACATTAACACGACAGTGGACGTCTTAGTGAAGGTTGTTGACTGTATAAAAACAACAAGCACTATGGAAACAAAAAGAAATCAGGGCAGGCTGTGGGGGAGAAGAGCAGAGGTTAGGAGAGGAAAGACTGAGCCTGAGCAGGGACACAGGCTTCCGGAGAAGGGAGCTATGCTGAAGGGATGAGATGAGAGTGTCAGAAAAGCATTCCAGATGGAGGGAAAATAAAGCCGAGGGATAAAAGACAAGAAAACCTTCAACATTCAAGGACTAAAAAGGCTAATGTGAACTGGGTGGAGGGGGGAGTCTGAGTGGCCTCCAAGGTGACCCTACAGAGAAGCCAGGTAGTTATTCTGCATGCATTATGAGGCATTGAAAGTTTGAACACCAGGGATGAGAGGGGGATCTGTGGTTGGTATGTAAAATGAATAAAAAAGAACAATTTTTTAAAAAGGAAGTTTGAACACAGGAATATGACATCTTAAAGCTTTGCCCCAGCTAATATGTGGGGCTCAGCACTCGAGCAGTCACCGTGGGTGTTCATTGCAATGATCCAGGGGATACAGCATTCTCTTGGGGCTGGGGAACAGGGAAGTGAAACCATGGCCGGTTCTGGATGGTCGTTGATGGTAGAGCTAAAATGGTTGGCTGACAGAAGAAGAACCAGGGGAGCCTAATAAAGAAAATAGGAGTTTGTATCCTTCACTGGTAATTTGAAGGTCATTGGAATACATCTCCCTCCTCTGTCCTGACACACTGGTAATACTTGAAGAAGCAAGAAACTCAAGACTCAGGATCTCATTGTATGCAGTCTCTGTGTGGTTAAAGGGTTAGGAACCCATGTTTCTGCTTGCAACACACAAGCCACTTTACATTGGTTTATTACCATCTAAATAGTAAAATATAGGCACTTCTGATCACTCAGAAAAGATGTAAGGCCCCCTCCTTTCATCCCTTTCTTCGTTTATTATCCAACCAACTGTCAACATCTCCCATGATGTAGATTTTATTGATGTGTGTTGTGGATTGTCTGTCTTTTCCCACTAGAATATAAGCAACATTTTTCTTAGTCTCTTCACTGCTGCATCTCTGCTTCGTGGTATGCAGTAAGTATTCAGTAAATATGCATAAAATCAGTGTACATATGGGTCAAAAGAAGAGGAAGGACAGGAAGAAGGAAGAGGGGAGACAGACAGGAAATTCAGACTCTCCAGGGTTTTAAGTGTTGCACACTTACACAAATATTTGCACCAAACAATGGGACAATAATAAGAAAAGACTTCTTTGACTGTTTTCAAACTAATTTTAACTTTCTTGTATTCACCCCCACCAAGGGCACATTATTTAAAATCCTGCCACTTTTCACTAGATGGGGAAAAAAATTTAAAACTATGATACGAGTCAGAGAAACTATTACATAGACTTTTTCTAAATGAATATTAAACAAATAAATCCAGTGAAACCATCCTTCCCAATAATGTTGAACTGAGGCCCATTATTCTGAAATCCTTCCCAGAGGAAAGTACGTTCCATGCTTGTGTATGAACTGAAGAACTGAACTCTGGGGCCAGAAGGTCAGGACTCTGCAAGCTGACCTTTCCATCCCCTGGTTCCCACAAATCCAAAGGCAGCAGAGCCAGCAGGCATGGAGGTAGTTTCCTGTTACTGAATGACAAATACCCATTGTAAGTCTTGGGCAGTTTGGGCAGGCATTAATCGTATGAAGACCCACACGCAGAAACAATAATAGAACATTTCCAATCAAATGTTCACACATGCCACATACATATCTCAGGATTTGGTTTACATTGTCTGTTTTAAGTATCTGGAGAAATGGGGAGGGAAGCTAGGTGCGACTCTCTTCTCCCAGAAGGAGACAAATCACTGGAAGTCTTCAGTCCCCCTCATCTCTGTGCTGAGAGTCTTCTGTTTCCAAACCCACTTTCCTCCCTTCTCCCTCTTTCTATTCTCTCTTCTCGTTGGGGCCTTACAAGGCTAATCCCGTTGGGTCTGCAGCAAGGAGACACTGGTAGAAGGGAGACCGTTTGTGTCCTTGTTCCCTTCACACCAGGCCACAGGACACAAGCTGCACCCTTCCAAGCAGCACACAGACACAGTGCCCCTTAGGTCTAGTGATGAGAACCCAGCCCTAAATGCTGTGCTATCTATCGCTTAGTACCTTCCCTGGACTCAGTCTTCATCTTGCTGATCATTCCTGTCTCGGTCTGTTTACAAGCTACTTTGAGAGAATACATGAGGTTTGATAGTTTACAGAGAACAGAGATTTATTTGTTGTAGCTCTGGAAGCTAGGGATGAGGGTCTTCATGCTGTGTCCTCCCCTGGAAAGAGGTAGAAGGATAAAAGAGCGTGAGAGGGAGGGAAGGAACAAAAGAGGAAGGGAGAAACGAATCCAAACTGATCTCTGAGGAGCCCACTCCTAAGAAGCCTAACCCACTCTCATGAGATCACTAATCCTTAAGAACAGAGCCCAGATAACCTAATTACCTCTTAAGGCAATGATTCTCAACCTGTGGGTAATTGCCCCTTTGGGGGTTGAATGTCCCTTTCACAGTGATCATATTTCAGATATCCTTCAGATATTTACATTATGATTCATAACAGTAACAGAATTACAGTTATGAAGGAGCAACAAAAATAATTTTATGGATTGGAGCTTTCCACATGAACAACTGTATTAAAGAGTTGCAGCATTAGGAAGATTGAGAATCACTGTCTTAAGGGCTACTTCTCAGTGCTTACATCCATAATTAAGTTTCTAATGAGCCTTAGGAATGCATTCAAAGCTTGGTTGCTCCTGTATTAAAGTGTCCTCCAGTCACCTGCTCTGAGTGCAACATCTGGTTCATGCTGGGACCTATCAATCCACATAACAAGTAGAAGAGCGGGATTCAAACTCCATTTGTTCACACCAAGTGCAAGCCTCCTCCCTGGTTAATAGTTTAGACTGCCAGTCACACCAAGCACAAGCCTCCTCCATGGTTAATAGTTTGCTTTGCCAGTCAGGACAGCTATCTACCTCTAGAGGAAACATAGTTGCTCCCCTTGTTTTCAATCTCACTTAGCCAATCTGTCTAGCAACATTCCTTGAGACTATTGTACCTCATGATAGATACCACTGGGTTCCAGAAACATAAAGATGAGTAGAATATCAAGCCACTCCCATCAGATGAAGGCATGCATCCCTCCCTCCTCAGGACTCTGGAAGCTCATTCTGCAAAGGGGGCCAGCATGTAAGAAGTCCTTGACATCCACAAGCGTGGAAAGACATAAGAGAAGCAGAAATGGCTACAAGGAGAGGTTGGGCTGTGATGCAGCTTCAAGGAGATACTCCACTGACCAAGCAGGGAGCCCGGAAGCTCTGGTGACCATCCAGACTTGAACACACCTGGGTTTAAGGACTGAGCACCATCACACATTCTGAAGGGGTGATTTGCCTCAGACTCTGCAACAAAGACAATCCCTGAAGGGAGCTCACAGCTGAAAGCTATCTCCACTGACACCTCCAATATCTTGAGATATGTTCTTCTTCACCCTGGGGAGATCGGTGTTCCCCATAGGACAGGAAGGAGAGACAGAGAAGCATCCAGAATTCTCAAGGCAGACATGCAGAGAAGCAGAAGTATTAGAGAACCTAATCCAGTCTTGGGGTCTTGAAAGAACTGCATAGACAAGATGACACTTTGATGTGAAGCCTAAAGGAGGCATTAGTTAGACAAAGGAAGCATGAGGCAGAAGAACAGTTTTAACATTGTGGACCAGGGGAGAGACCTAAAAGAAGTGAGTAGCCACTGCACGGAGTCTGAGGCTAAAGCAACCAGAAATGAAGGTAGAAAGGTGAATAAGGCCATAGCAGGGAGACTTCTGGACTATATAGGCAAAAGCAATCTACTGCAGAGGGGCACGCCTCCTGAGGGCGTGGTTTTTCCCTCAGAGGGTTTGCATTGGCAGGAAAGGTCTTGTCAGTGAATTGCAATGTCTCCTTGGCCATGTTTATGCTAGCCCCATCTTCTCTCCTTTGAAAGATGCCCTTTTTGAGGAAAAAAAAATCTGCCACATTGTGGGGTGCTCCTAGGCTCCCTGTCTACAGAGCTAGAGCTACCTTCAGCTGTGGGGATGGTACAGAGAAGCCCTGGTACATACAACTGGGAGCTACTAGTCATCCAGAAGGAATCATTCTGCTCTGTTCAACCTCTCAGGTATAAACGAGCCCCACTGAAAAAGGTGTCCTGACCCTCTTACTATTCTCCTCCTCAGCTGTACTAGCCATGCCTACTAAATGTCTCTCTTGTCTGGATGATGCTGGAACTGGAATGAGACAGATTAACCTGCCTCTAAGGAATCCAAAGGATGTCAGGGTCCCACAGTAACAGCTGTCAAAATAGGTAAACCATGAAAAAAGAGACGAGCCCTGACGAGCCCTGAGCTGCGACAAAATTAACCACGGCAGCCAAGGAGGCAGCTGGACATGCCCATGTCTGATGTGAATTCTGTTCTTTGATGAACATTCCTGTCCCATCAGGTTGGCTGTGGAAGATCGTTACTCTGGGATGTCCTTTTGAGTCTGCTGAGATGACAGATGAAGAAACGCGCAGGCGTTTGATTCTGCTGAACAGGCTCGAGGAGAGCCGAAACATCATTCTTCAAAACCTGATGTTTTCCCAAAGTTAGACAAAGACCTCAGGTTTGTTGTTGCTCGTTTCAGACTATTAAAGTGTCAAGCGTTTGGTGCCGTGAAACAGGACCTCCCCCCACCCCAACCCCTACCCCCACATCCCGCTCCCACACCTGCCTCCTTCCATTTCCCCTGACACATGCCCTTGGGCTCTCCCCACTGGCCGCAGAAAGTTAAAGATAAAACTTCATGGGAACAGTTCGCTCTCTTCCTGGGAGTAAAATGAGAACACCAAAGGGAAAGGAGAGCAGCGTTGGCCAAGGAGAGGCCCTGCGAGGGTCAGGGCTGAGAAAAACTCCATTTGTCCAACCTGATACTGTGGGTTGAAGATACCCAGCCTTGCGGCGCATTTGGCTGATTTCCCAGGGGCATCTATGCTCCAGATTCCTGGTCATCTATCAATCGGGGTGTTGCCCATGTACCCTTCTCCTCAAGAACCATTCTCTCCCCGCTGGATGCTTTCTTGGTTTCTTTGAGATGAAGGCCTTAAAAATAAATCCAGAGCTTGGCTCAGGACGTCACCACACCCTGAGTACCCCTCTTCTTTCTGTATCTCACAATGAGTCTTCTCATCCACTCCTGCACTCACAAAGCCTTGGGGGATTCTATTTGTTCCAGATTTAAGCCTAGAGGATTTAGACAAATGGAATCAGCAACTCAATACAAAACCACAATCCAAGGTGAGTATTGCTAAGAGATTTGGAAAACGGTGCTTTTAAAATATTTTTCAGCAATCTTGTCCTCAGCTGAATTAAGGACTCATCTCAGTGGGTTGCCTTTGCACAGCCCAGTCCTTTCCAGGGAGACTGTTTTACTCTATCCTTTCAAGTGGACGAGCCCAGAAAGCCCGTGTTTTACTTAATTGTATTCATTTTTTTTCTCTTATAACTGAAAAGTCACTGGACAATTTCTCCAAGGCACCAAGACATCCCACATGATGTCAGCCATGGGGGTTCCGGTCAAGAGGCCTTCACAGCGAACCTTACACACAGTGCTGAAGATGTAAACTCAACCATCAGCCTCCTAAACAGTTCTTGGAAAACAGGAAGGAGAGGCAGCTGGGTGTTCTTTCAGTTAACTGTCTGAAGGCATAAACACAGGAATCCCACTTCCTTATCAATTCAGTGATCTCCAGCGCCTCAGCTGGATGAAAGCCTGGGCCCTGGCGATGTTAACGTGGATGGGCAACAAGGCATTCTCTGGACTAGGTCACACAAAAGTAGCGCCAATCTCCCAGAACAATTCTGGAGAAACTTCCAGTGGAGTTGGCCTTTTGTTATAAACAGTTGGCTTCCAATGCCCCCGAGAACGAGGGACTGGAAGAAGGAGCGGCCTCATCAGCCTTCACCTTGACGTCAGAAACTACTGTTGCTGCCTCTTCCCACGTCAAACAAAAGTGCCCCGAGCCTTTGGTGAGTCCATTTCCCATTCCTGTAACCCAAACCCCCAGATGTTTAGATGTCAATGCCTCTCTAAAGGGACCCCAGCCCTGCTGACCAGGAAGACGGAGAGCAAACAGATGCTTATCTGCATGGCCAGAGGAACACAGTGCTCCCGGGTCTGAAGCTGAGCCCGCTGCCATGCCAGGCTCTTAGGATGCCTCCTGGCAGGAGGCCATGGCACAGCCCTCCCCCAGCCCCAGTGCCCTGAAAGAGCTCATTCACCGCACAAGGGTGAGCACTTTCCTCTCAAGTGGCTACTCACCAATGGCAGACCCAATTACACACAAGAGTGACGGGTCTGCCTGGGGTGCTGCATCTTCCCTCAGGAGGCATAGAAGTTTCTTTTTGTTTAAAAAAAAAGCTCACCGGACACAACTCTGATACAAATGATGGGATGGCTCCTTTAAATGAAGATTAATAGGAAAACAGGAAAGTTGCAAGACACATTGCAGAAAGCAATTCAGGAGCACTGGCTTCCATACTTCCTCCTACACCCACATATACACACTCATACCTGTGCACACATGTACACTCATCATGCACTTGCACACACACACACATGCACACCTACACACTTTTTCACATGCACGCACTCACTGACTTCCATACCTTTCTCCTACACCCTCATACACACACAAGCACACACATACATACAGTCACACACTGGCTTCCACACCTGCTCCTATACCTATGCCTCCACAGATGCACAGATACACACTCAGATACACATAGACAAATGCTGACTTCTGTACCTCCCTCCTGCCCCCAAACCTTCACACACACACACACACACACACACACACACACACACACATGCACACTGGCTTACATACCTTCTCCTACACTCACATGTGCACACATATACTCTCACACAAACACACACTCATGCGTGTATATTCACATATACTGACTTCTACAACTCCCTCTGATACCCCCCCCCAATACACATACAATTACACAGTTTGGCTTCCATACCTCCTTCTACACCCATACCTCCACACATGCACACACACGCGCACACACACACACACACACACACACACACACACACACACACACACTTATGATACTCACATATATTGATCCATACCTCCTTTCTATACTTCTCTACACACATGCACTCACACACTGACTTCCATACCTCCATCCTCCATGTAAACACACACACAAGAATGTACTACAGAAGGGCAATAATTCCCAGAGCCAAGAATTGACGTCACTTTCTTCTCAGTGTGGGAAAAGCCATAAACTGTCCTCGGGACTTTTGTAGACATTCTTTCCCTTCCTGGCTGGGTTCCTGAAGCCTGAGCTAAAAGCTAAAAGGAGGAATTTTCCTTCTTCCTACTTTATCTAGAGTCATTTCTTGATGAAGCTGTATTGGGTCCTCCCCCGCGGCCTCTGAATTTTATCTGCTAGCATATTTCTTCCAGTGACTGCACAGTTTATGAGTCCTAATGTGAAATGAAAATGTGAGCTCCTGTCTAAAACAACAGGGGAGACGTTTCTTCTTCTGTGGTTCCCTCTTTGGTGTACGAAGGTGTTGTTTGTTGTTTATTTGTTTGTTTATTTTATTTTATTTTTTTGTTTTTCAAGACAGGGTTTCTCTGTGTAGCTTTGTGCCTTTCCTGTAACTCACTCTGTAGCCCAGGCTGGCCTTGAACTCACAGAGCTCGCCTGCCTCTGCCTCCCAAGCGCTGGGATTAAAGGTGTGTACCACCACCTTCCAGCTTTGTTGTTTATTTTTATTTTATCTACCACCACACTATCTTGGGAGCATCAGGGACTTCCAAATTGAAAGCTTCATGGGTGTCTGGGGCCTCAGGAAGCAATATGGAGAGACAGTATGGACCTCACACCATCCTGCACCTTCTCCCAGGCCCCCAGCAGAGGTAGACAATAACAGCAGTAACCTAATGGGCTCCTGGGTGAGGGAGGCAGAGCAGCCACTGAACAGAGGTAGCAGGATTGAGAAGACAGTGGATCAAGGTTCCAAACACTTGCAGGCAGCCTGCGTTCCCACCAGTCTCCCTACTTAGCACTAACTCCAGAATGGCAGCCACAGCACATTAGACCCCAACATGAAACCCCTCTCAGAGCACAGGGGGGGTCTTGCACAACTAGGCTGGTGGCCATTTGTAACACTAGCTTTGTTTCCCTCTCCTGCAGAATTTATTTGAGCATAAAAGTTGGGACATTAGCGATGACTCAGCCGGGCAGAGGTACGTGCTGCTAGCTATGAGAATTTGGACTTGATCCCCTGGGCCACATGGTGGAGAAAATCAACTTCTGCAAGTTGTCCTCTGACCTGCATACACGTGCCATTTCATGCACTGACCCACATACATGCATACACACGTGCACACATACATAATACAAACACCAAGAGATAAATGTTTAAAAAAATACATCGGTTTTCCCAAAAACATATATAGGTTTAGAGAAACAGATGGACGTGCACAAGAACATTTAGATGTGTGTAACTGCCTCTTGTGTTGTTAGGCTAGTTATTCAGATGCAGGATTATTGGGACAAAGGTAGAAACATCCTCAGGAGTCTTGATGGATGCAAACAGATTGGTTTCTCAAAGACATGACTTCCATACCCACCAGCAAATCCCAACAGGACAGGTAGACTGTATCTCTGTAGTTGCTGTGACTCTTTATGACATATTGCTGTACCCATAGATCAGAGCATTGCTCAACCCTCATCAGAGAGGCTTCTTCTTTGTGCAGTAGATAGTAGAGACCCACAACCGAGCAACGGGACATGCAGGGAGTAATTCTATCATACCTCTCTCCCCAGGGCTCAGGGGTCTATGCGGAAGAAGAGGCAGAAAGATTATTGGGCAACTCCAAGGAATAGCATCTTCCAGACACAAGGCTGATGCACATGTGAACTTACAGAGACTGTGACAGCGTGCACAAGACCTGCACAGATTAAATCTAGACGAAATCCCAGCATGGAGAAGGGACAGTGGGTGCACGCTCCTACCCCTAAACAAGAAGCTATTTGCAATTGGGAAAAAGCTAATTGCAAAGCTGCTGGGAAAGAGCATTGGTTTTCCTCAATGGAATGACATTGGGTATGTCAATCACACTTCAGGGCAAAACCTCATGCTCAGAAGTCACTGGCCAACAAAACAGATTCTATGGTGTTTTGTTAACCGTGTATGCTTTTTGTTTGGTTGGCTTTGTTTGGTTACTTATTTTTTGAGAGAGAGAAAGAGCATGAAGTTAGATGGGTGTCTGGGAAGAGTTGAGGGGAGGGGAAAGAGTGTGATCAAAAAGTAGTGTACAAAGTGTTTTTTAAAGTAATAAAGAAAAATAAAGAGAATATTTTCTGTATTTAATCTGAAAGTAAACATCTAAAATGAAAAATTATTTTACTTTAAGCTAAAATACTACTTTACATACCTTTTGTATGTCTAAAGTATTTCACAACTTATAATTTTTAAAACTTTAAGTGTGCTGTTTAATAGTGTCATGGATGGAACAGTATTTTAAAATGTGACCTTTGGGGTTGATCTTAATGGAAAAGTCTGTATTCACAAAGAAAGGAGAGAAAACAATAGTTTTCAACTTGGCAAATATTATTTAAAGTATGCAACATACTATATGTTCACAAATATGAAATAGCACAAAATTAATAACATCTATATTAAATTTTTCAATTGAATGTAATATACTTTCTTTTATTCTTTTAAAGAGTACTTATTTTTTTGAAAGAATCTCTAACTTTGAACTCCATGTGTAGCTAAGGATGACCTTAAACTGGTCCTCAGGCTCCACCACCTGAGTTCTAAGATTATAGGCAAATGGCATCATTCTGAGCTTATGTAGTGCTGGAAATCTGATTCAGGGTTCTGTCCAGGCTAGACAAGCTCTCTATCAACTGAGGTATGACCCTCATCCCAAGGCTGACTTTAATATCAAACCCTCATGCCAGCTGGTTCTGTACTCTCTTTTTATCTTCTTTCGCTTGTGCTAAGAATTATTTCATTCTTGCACACTTTGCACTGAGCTGTTACTCTATTCACTGCCAACAATGAAACTCTTGGGCTCAGACCTAAGACTAACTGCAAGTTATGATTGGCTGCTGAGTCTCTTTAGTATTTACATATATAAATATAAATTTATGTAGCATTTATATATGAATATGTAATGTATATTATATAATACAGAGAGAGATACAGATAGATATATAAACATAAACTACAGATATTTACAGATTTATTGTCACTGTGCTCCCTAGAAAGGAGCATAGAGAAAAACTCATGCAATGTATGGAGCATTTCCATGCCAGAGATAGTCTCTATTACTTTACTTAATTCTTGAAATTATCTGAGGAAATGTTCTCAAAGGAAAACAGTGAAGCTCAAGAATTTTAGGGAACCCAGTAAGCAATGAACCCAGGATATGCCCAAACAATAGAGCCCAACTCCAGCCTCTCTGTTTTCTGTGTCCCATAGTTATTAGTAGATTCGAGAGCCGGGGCTAGGCCACCAACTGCCTCTTGCCCAGGATGCCAGCTTATGGGTTGCCATATTTAGCAAACAAATATATAAGATACACAGTTAAAATTTCGCAGTAGTAGTTTTTCTAGTTTATGTTTCAAAAATACACCAGGCATTCTTACACTAAAAGTCATCCATTATTTACTTGAATTCAAATTAACTGTCCTATTCTTTATCTGGTAATCTGAGGTTTACTATCTCTCAGTAATATGCTGTGTGGAATGATAGAAATGTGCTTTTTTTTAAAGAAAGAACTGTAATTCTGGGTTAAAGCAGGCATTAGACATAAGGACAGAGCCTGTCCCGTACACAAAATCCCCACTTAACAGCAGCTTGCCAGTGGGCAAAGGCCTACAGCAGTCACCTCACTCAGGCTCCACAAACCTTGACTAACATTGGCAGAATGAGACCTTCTGACCTTCAGCAAAAAGGACAATATGAAGAATCAAGGAAACATAGAGTTGGTTCTTTGAAAAAAATCAGTAAGATTGACAAACCCTTATCCAAACATATTGATCAATGGAATTGAGTTGACTATCTGACATAAACCCACACACCTTTGGACACCTGATTTTTGATAAAGAATCCAGTACACACTGGGAAAAAAAGACACATCTTCCACAAATAATGCTGGTCAAACTGGATGGCTGCAGGTAGAAGAATGCAAATATTTGTGTAATATTTATCACATTGCACAAAATTGAACTCCAAATGGATCAAAGACCTTCACATAAAACTGGATGAAAGTGGGAAATATCCTTGAACTCATTAGCACAGGAAACAACATTCTGAACAGAGCATCATTAGCACATGCTCCAAGATTAATAATTAATGAATAGGACCTCATGAAACTGAAAGTCTTCTGTATAGCAAAGGGCACCATCATTCAGAAAAAGCAGCAGCCTACAGAATGGAAAAAGATTCTTACCAGCTACCCATCTGATAGAGGGCTAATATCTAAAATATATAAAGAACTCAAGAAACTAGATGTCAAAAAACCCACAAATAATCCAATTTAAGAATGGGGTACAGATCTAAACATAATTCCCAACAGAGGAATCTCAAATAGCAGAGAAACACTTAAAGAAATGTTCAACATTCTTAGTCATCAAGGAAATGCAAATCAAAACTGCTATTCCATCTTACACCTGTCAGAATGGCTAAGATCAATAACACAGGTGACGCCTCATGCTGCTGTGAATATGGAGTAAGGGGAACACTCCTCCATTGCTGGTGGGAGTGAAAACTTGTACAGCCACTTTGGAAATCTAACTAAATTTTCATTTGGACATGGTTATCAGTTGGAGACAGCCTCTGGATTAGGGATAGGGGCATGTGTCCACTTCTCTTTTCAGCCCCAGGACCCTATCTGGTGCAGGCCTGTGCATGCTGCCACCATCTATGTGAGTTCATTGTGCATTGGTCCTGTTGTGTTTAGAAACTTGTTTCACTGGTGTCTTCCATCCCTCTGTATGCTCAGTCTTAATCAGATTTAATCTCTTTGCAGTTAAAGCCAGCAAATGCAGAGAGGCATAGCTGCTCAAGATACTGAGAATAAGTGACAGTCAAAATTGCCCAGTAGGACCTTCATACCACCACCTCTAAGGCTCCAGGAACAATGAGGAAGATGGGATGGAAAGAGTGGATGAGCCTGCAGATAAAAAAGAAGAGTTGTGAAATACTACCCTTTGGTATGACATAGCCAAAGGAATCATAGTGTCACATCAGTGGTGGCTGCCAGCAGCACCTGCTCAAGACTGGTCCTGCTGACAGCCAATCACACACAGGTCAAGGAGCAGCCCAATTGCCCCTACTCCAGCTTTCAGGATGAATGAAGAGACAAGGGCTATACTCTCAAATTCAACTAGTTGGTTGCCTATGAGCTCTCTGATGTCTTGAAGGTCAAATGTATCTTAAAAATAGAGTGGTCCTCATTCAACCCTCAGGACACACCTTACTGGAACTGTTCTATGGCTACAAGTTCTGCTGACATTAGCCCAGTTTCCTTGTGAGCTCATAGGGTTTAATAGCCCCTTTTGTGGGCTAATAATAGCAGGGCCAGTCTTCAATCTCTGAACTTGTAAATCTTCTGTAAAACAGCATAATAATATAGACGGATATTGCTTAATGTATCTGCAGAAAATTCAGAAGGAAATCTGTAGAAGTTCATGTAATCATTCTCAAGAAAAAGCAAGTGATGACAGATATTTTGTGTGTGTCTTCCACAGAAACCTCATTCTGCTGAACTTAAAATTTTATTTTTGTAATCAAGGAAAAAAGGTACTAGCATTGATATCTACAGGCTCTTAGGTTAAAATATTCACAAGGAGTGTTGGATTCATCACATGAAGTTGAAGGGCATAGCGGACAATGTCATCAATGACATCATGAATCTATGGACTCAGAAGAAATATTTGACTCCCTGTCCCTCTCCCTCCAACAACAGCTTTGCTATCCTCTGAGGAGGCCTTGTTGCCAGACAGACATTCTCCATGAAGAAGACAGTGACCTCACAACACTGCAAATTCTCCTTATGCTCACAATGTCAGGAATAGACAGTTCCTCCACCAGAGGGTTCACATTGTTCTCCTCTACCCCATGAATCTCAGTGTCCCTCTAATACCTGTGAACCAATCTCTCTATCCAGAAAGAGGGTCACTTTGGTTATCCACTGATAGCAAGGGGAACAAGATCCATTTATCTGCCCCATCTAATCCAGATGCAAAGAGAAAGCAGATGGTCCCAAAAGTGATATCAGACAGCCCAGGCTAGCCTTGAACTTGAAGCTTGAATCATCTTGCCTCAGCCTTGATACCCAGCATTTATAAAAAATTATGTTTTTAATTTATGCTTTATATTTTATCTGTATGATTATTTGTCTACTTGTATGCACATGCATCACAGATGTGTTAGGTGCCTCAGAGGCCACAATAGGGCATCAGATACCCTAAAACTAGAGTTGCAGATGGTTGTGAGCCTTCATATGAGGCTAGGAACTGAACCTGGGTCCTCTGCAGGAGCAGCAAGTACTCTTACCAGCTCATCCATCTCTCCAGCCCCAGGGTAACATGTGACTCCTACACACATGGTACTGAAGACCACTGGAAACCAAAGTTTAACACTGAAAATTTTACTAATGGGAACTTTAAAGATTCATGACACAATATATAATGAAGCCGAGGGTGGATGTTTCTTACACAGATACTACTAAACTTCGGGGCACATTGGAAATAGTTGAAGGGCTTGCTAAAACTCACATTGCCACCCTAGTAAGTTTGCACGGGGAACCAAAAATGCACATTTCTCACAGGTTTCTCAGATGATGCTGATGTTGTAGGGATCATAATTTGATAACTGACATCAAAGGGATTCGTGAAGGTTAATTAGATAATATAACTAAAGCAACTATAGTAATTTGAGCCTTGGTTCAGCAAGAGTGGTAACTTTATTTCATGAAGGGGTCTATTCCATTTCTACACTGTAGTCAGTGGCATTCCTAAGTATAAGCCACCCGAAAGTCTATTACTGTGTCCTTACTAATTATCAAGGGTTTGTTGTTCAACGACCCTTAACCAATGGCCCGCCAGGAGAACAGTGAGGTTCAGTGTCAAATGCATGCTCTCTAACTAAAGCAGAAGCCAGAAGCAAATGGCTCATCCTGACCTGGCCTCAGTGCTCGCCTATCTTATGCAAAACAATGCGAGTCACAGCCAAGTCAAGTGTGCCCTGAGAAAGAAGCCAGCAAAGGGGACAGGAAAGACATCAACTTTAAAGTCATTATGCTTTCATCTCCAAAACAACATGTTCTTTTTCTCTGGTCCCTTCGCTGTTTCTGGTGGAAGTGAAATTCTTCTCTGGCGTCCAAGAAAGATTTATGACTGAGACAGAACAGACTTTACCTGGCAGTGAGTGCAAGCGGTACTTGTTCTCTCGTACCAGGCGCAATTGCTCTTTATTTTGCAGATACTAATATTAGGCCCGGTTAATCACCACACATTCCTTTTATTAGGTGAGGAGCTACATTCTTGAAACCACTCTCAGGAAAACAATCCTTTCCTTCCAGACCACCCTGAGCTGTAGACTTGGGGTTTCGGCTGTGGTAACATTGCTGGGTCATGTGGCAGACATTTGGGCAGCCTGAAGACATCTGCTCTTCGGCCTCAAGCCCTTGGAAGTGGTTGGGGAACTTCCTCTTGTCTTGTTCAGTTGGCCCAAGGTCGTTCCTTCTACAAACACCATGAAGGTGTCAGTACCACAGAGTACTAGCCTTTATTGCTTCTCTCCCTATGGACAGAGCCGCCTGGGAGGAGGGTAAAGCTGCCAGAATAGGATGTATTCAATAGATTTTATTGGAAGGCACTGATTCGGGTCAGTTAGAGCCATCTGAGTTTCGTGCAAAATACTAAATTGTTAGCATACACTCAATTTCATTCATAATGAATCTCATTCTACTAGGTCTTTTATAGGCTAGTTGCTAGCAAATTAATAACCAATTTGCCATAGAAACATTGTGGTCAGATTGTGAGCCAATCCCCAGATGCCTTCTCACCTCCTGTTGTGCCTGAAGGATGGTAAGAACACCATGAAACCTCTCAGTTTTCAACTTTGCTTTTCGAATAAAACCACCCAAGTTACAGAGCAGAACTTCGGAGTGTGGTGGCTCAGGCCCCTCTTCACTCCTTCTCATCCAGTCATGGTGGTCGTTGACAGGACTCCCAACAAAAGAAAATGGGTCGGGGGAGAATACCAGAGGCAGCATGGAGACTCCAGGGGAGATGGCAAGTGATGGGGTGAC
>CABHPR010143904.1:0-28229 GCA_902168415.1 Peromyscus melanophrys | reverse complement strand
GCCTCCACTCACTCAAAGGGATTAAGTAAAAGGCCAGGGGTGACCAACTCAGCGCAAGAGGGACCAAGTAATGGCACAGACAAGGGGACCACGAAAGAGAGAGAGTGACCGCAGAATAATAGCTTTTGTTCCTGTCCATCAAGGTTTTGTTGAGTTTTCGGAAAACCTGCTATGTGCTCAACACTCCACTGATCCTTGGGGGAAATCTAGAAGACATCATTACCTTTGCTTAAAGCTCACTTCCTCCCACAAGCCTCTAGCACACACCCCACAGGCGCCACCGTTACATCCAAAATGGGAACACAATTGTTCTTTCATTCTTTTAGACTTCAGAGGCATTCCACCATCCAACCACAACCTCAACAGGTATACCAGGCCTACTCAATCCCACACAGGCCAAACTCCCCTGTATTATGCACACTAAACCTCTCTCTACCTTATAGTTAGCCATATTTGATCACTTCCAAACTGGGCTGGTTACTCCTCATTGTCAACAAGACAGGATCTAGAATGGCCTTGGTGACAAACCTCTGTGTAAGCCTCTGAGGTTTTACCGAGGAAGGAAGCTTACTCTGAATGTGGGTAGTCCCATCCCACAGGCTGGCATCCCAGACTGCATGAAAAGGAGCAAGTGAGTCAAGTGTTCACCCCTTTCTGCTTCTTGAAGGTTGATGTACGGCCAGATGCTTCACATGCCTGTCACCATGCCTTCCCCACCATGATGGGCTGTATCCTCAAACTGGGAGCCAAAGTAAGCCCACCCTCCCTCCCAGTTTCTCTGGCGAGTATTCAGTCACAGCACTGAGACAAGAAATAGACCGGGGTTTAAAAATTCCTTCAGGCTCCAGCCCCTGAAATTGTCACCCTTTCAGCTTGGACACCCTTCTCCAGAGTAGTTTGCTTGCTTGTATTTCATGACCTTTTCAAGCACCTCACCCATTTCCCATGACCACTCCTTCATCCTTGGTCCTAACAAGATGCTCTTCTCATTTGCACATCACTGATGTACAAGACCCATGGAATTCTTCCTCCTACTCCCTGCCCAGCTATGGATACTTCTTCGGCCTCTATGAGACCCCATGCCAGGTACTTTGTCTACAGCATCTCTAATGAGTGCATGTGACAATCTTGACTCATAGACAGTGCTTGCAGATGAGGAACTAGGTTCCGGAAACTTCCTCTGTACTTTGGTCAAGTTCACACAGCCAGCGAGTGGCAGAGCCAGCTGCCTCTGGCTCGAATGCCCTCGTGGTTTCCTCTCTGTTACTTTTCTAATTAATAGGATAAAAGAGCTACTTTTTGATAAAAGTAGCATAAGAAAGAAAGGTTTATAATGGTTTCCAGTTTGAAAGTACTGCCCATAGCGTTGGCAGGCACGGTGGCAGGAGTGTGAGCCGGCTGGTCACACTGCATTCACAGTCAGGAAGGAGAGATGAATGCTGGTGTTCATCTGGCTTCTTTACCCTTTTTTTTTCATCCCAGGAACCCTCTGCATTGATGGTGCCACCCACTTCCAAGATGAGTTCCCCCTCTTCAGTGAAACCTTTCTGGAAACACTGTCATGGGCACACCCAAGCGCATTTCCATGACAATTCTAATCTAATCAAATTGATAATGGAGATTAATCATCACACTCCTCAATACACCTTTTAAAGTCGTACTAAACTTAACCTTCAGGAAGATTCTCCTAGTATACCCTCCTAGAACACAGCGATCCCTGCAGTGTGGAAACAAATATGCAAGAAGGTTGAATATGAGAGCAGGTGGTGAGGGCGCAGGTGTGGGAGGCCTGTGACACGGTTGCAGTCTGTTGCTTTCCGGGGATTTCTCCTTATTTTAGGACTGTCATTTAGGTGGTTATTAGTAGGTACAAGACACCTTTTATCAATGTCTCTAATTTTCAGAGTCAGCCTAAACGCCTTTTGTTTTTAACTACAACACAGCAGATCTTTATGTTAGACATTTCCAACAAGCATCAAAGCCTCCACTGACGCTGCCTCTGCTTTTATTCTCCAGTTTTGCTAATGCAAGGGACAGGCTGTCCTAGTAATTATTACTAGGCTAATGCCAGGTTCAGCTTAGCACATAAAATACCTCTTCAGTGTAGCTTTCTTTGCAAGAGATCAAAACATTTTTTTAATGGCAACATCAAACAGAATCAACATGTAAACACATTTCAATAAGAATTCTTTCCTCTCCAGTGATTTCTCAATATTTGGAACTCTTTATTAGTTTCCTCTGCTTCCAAATGGTAACGTAGCACATTATTTTCTTCTTACCCTCTTCTGAGACGCTTTATTATATTTACTGACAGTCAGTGTTTTGTGCTATGTTTTTGGCAATATTTTAGAACTATTTAGGTTTGTCACATTGCTTGACTTTGTAGGTTAGGAAGGAAAATAGTGTATGTTTTTAATATCACACTATTTTTCCTCATTGTTCCTCCTTCTCTTTTTTTCTGTTTTCCCTTTGCAAAAGCATCACTGAATGCCTTGGAACTACCCGTTCCTATCATTTCCTAGACTTTTCACTTGATTGGCAAAAGAAAAATGGCATGAGATCAAAATACAATCACTGGCTTCTTCTTTACAGCATGGATATCTCACCCATACACACCTGACCACCAGAGTAAGAAACTTTGGACTACTGTTTTCTCACCACAGGGGAAGCAGCATAGCATGTTTTACCTGTTTGCAAATAATTCCACGAGGTCTGGCATTTCTCAGATGCCCTCTACTCTTTAGAAGTCCCATGCAAGCCACATGAACAGAAAATGTGTTGATCCCTACAGGCTAGCCTTCTTCCTAATGCAGGAACATGCAAAGACTCCATTAAGGTCAGGAGCAAAACAAGCATGCATTCCCCGAATGCTGATGGTTAATATTGTTCTGATGGAATTGGGCTGTTTAACTACATAAGAGAAAGAAAGGAGGAATATTTAAAAAAATGGGGAAGAGGCAGCAAAATTACCAGTTATCTGTAAATATTCAATGACTAAAACCTGAGCAAGTCAGATGAACACTTTGATCAGATAATTCCACAGGGGAACTGGACAAAGGCAACCTGAGAAAGTCACTAACTTTTCTCAATGGTAGTCAGTAAGATGACATATCCAATTTTTAATAACACTAAAAATGCAAAACGCCTAGGGATACACTTAAAGAGAAATAAGTAAGAATCTATATAGAGAAAAAAAATGTACACATTGTTGATGGACGGAGAAGACAGGAAGAGCTACAAACAGGATGTCAGCTATAAAGAGAACAATTCTTCCTAAATTACTATGTAAGCGGGATACAATGTTTACATACCTATAAGGAAGCTAGTCCTGAAGTTTATAACAGACAAATAAAGAACATCATAAAGATGGTGCAAAAAGAAACATAGTAGCTCACTAGACACTGAAAGATACCATGTTCCTCAAAGTAAAACAGACCGCACGTGTGCCGCAGGGGCGAGCAGAGTCAATACAAACTGAGTAGTTCCCCAAACAGACTGGAATGCATGCGGTGCAGAAGAAAGTTGACATTGCATTTCATCAGAGAAAGATGGATTCCCAACGACAAAGAATGGTTATCTGGGGAAAAAAATATAGTTAGACCCCCAGTTTGTATCATACATCAAAATAAGCACCGGAATACAAAAAAAAAAAAAATTAAAAAATTAAAAAAAATTCAAATGAAAACCTGACAACATAAAAATTTGAGGAAGAGTCTTGAAAGGGTTATGCAAAGTAGGGAAAGGCAGTCACATGAGACAACACATTCTGTGGTGGTTCCCTGTGTCTGAATCATCTAGAGCAGGCCCAACCACAGAGACGGAGCGCAGATAAGTGGATTCGACGGGCCTGGAGGAGGAGGAAATGGGGAGTGACTGCTTAATGGCTACAAGGTTTCTTTGGGGGACAATGAAAATGTTCTGCCATTAGACTGTGGTGATGGTTGTATAACTACAAGTAAGAAAAGAAACCACTAAGTCGGACTAAAGAGTAAGTTATATCCCAACAAAGTTATAATTTCAAAAGTACTAATAAGATGAGACAATTTTAAAAATATAATTATCCAGTGGAGAGGGCCTAAATACGTCAAGACTCATCGAGCCGAAAAGGATCTGACAACATAATTTTTAAAGAAAATCCTGCATGAAAGAAACATGAAAAGTCAAATGGAAAAAAAAAAACACGTAAGACAAACATTCTAATTTTCTGAGTTGCTAAATGCTGTTCAAGATCCACAGGCAGGAGGAACCCAACACCCAGCAGAGGAATGGGCAAAGAACCCATGTGCATATTTCCCGGAAGGAACCAAAATACTTCGCTAACACGTGAAAATGCATCCAGGAGTTGCTCCGTTCAGAGGAGCCCATAAGAAAACTACAAGAAGTAAATGATTTTCACCTTTCAAAATGGCAAAGATCACAGAACGTAACAGCATCATCTACAGAGGACAGACACACTCAAGCAGACTTAACAGGAGGCTGGCTACCAGGCCTGCCAAACTGGAGGCCGATTTGGCAAGGCTCTCCAAGATTGAAACTGCATATTCCTTTTGATCCAATAATATCCCTGGAGTAATTTCTCCTCCAGAGGGGCTTGCTGACACACAGGGTACTATTTTTAAGAAGTTATTCACTTGAGGTATTGGTCACAGTAGCAAACTACTTCAAACAATTAAAAACCAAGCCACTAATGAATACATCAGGACAAAACCTTAAACGAAAATATTATTTAGACACTAAAAAGAGTTAAGCTGCCCTGGGCATCTGGGTGTAGTTTATCTGATAGAAGAGCTTGGGAGATCCCTGACTTGATCCTGGGCAGCATAGTCTTGTCTTAGTTAGGTTACTATTGTTGTGAAGAGACACCAGGACCAAGGCAAATCTTATAAAGAAAACATTTAATTGAGGGTGGCTCACTTACAGTTTCAGAGGTTCAGTCCATTTGACCATGAAGGGGAGCATGGCAGCATGCAGGCAGACAGACGTGGTGCTGGAGCTGAGAGTGCTACATTTTTCAGGCAACAGGAAGTTGACTGACTGTCACATTGAGGGAAGCTTGAGAAAAAGAGACCTCAAAGCCTGCCCCAGTAGTGACATACTTCCTCCAACAAGGCCACACCTCCTAATAGTGTCACTCTCTTTTGGGGTGACACTTTCTTTCAAACCACCACAATTGTCATGCTCCTCATCCCCATTTTTAGAGCTAGAGAACCATCTAATGTTCTCTGAAGACTGACTCATCACAAGGGCAATGGTAGTATTTTCATAACCAATGCATCCAAACTGTGTCCCTGGTTTTCTTTTCTGTATTGCTCAGCCAAAATAGAGACCTGCCACCAATGCATCTGTCAAGAATCTAGACCTATTTTTCACTCCTTTCATTTAACAAATACTGACCCACAATTTCCCACATTCAGCTCTAAATACACTGACCCATGGATATGTACTTTAGAAAAAAAAGATATTTTAACAATGTGGAAAACTAAAATAGTCTCATTGTTATGGGTCGTCAAAGACATGCTTATTTCCTCTTGGAGTGCTATGGCTTGGATCTTCAATGCCCCGTGAAGCCCCTGCATTAAAGGCTTGATATCCTGATTGACATTATTGGGAAGTGATAGACTCTATGAGGCAGGGCCTAGGAAGAATTGTCCAGGCAGTGTGAGCCCCACTGGGAGACAGCAGGACTCTAACCCTGGCCCCTTTCTTTTTTTTTTCTATCCTTCTCTATTGATTGCATGTAGCCCAGGCTGGCCTGGAAATCCCAAGTTGAAGAGACCAGCTTTGAATTCCTGGTCCTCCTACCTCTGTCTCTCAAGGGTTTACCACCAATGCCTGGCTTCTAAGCCCATTCTCTTCAACCATCTTTGCATTCTGGCTGCAGCTGGGTAGCTCCATTTACCCCTCACTCCCATAATGATGTGCTCCCTCACCCCTAACCAGCACCAACTGATTATGGACTGAATAGTATAAAACTGAGGGAAGAAACCCCCTCAGACATAAGGCCTGCGCTCAACATTGGGGAAATCATGCCTGGTATTGGAAACATAACAAAATACCCTGGGATAGCGAGGTCATGGATCTTAGAGGAGAACTCACTACTGCCACTGAATTAAACCAACATAATTACTAACTGCATCCTAAATACTCACCTTACATCTACAGGTAAGTGTAGCCCTTACACATCATCATAGAAGCTTCTCGTGCAACTGACAGAGACCATTACAGAAAACCACAGCTGGCCAAAATGCAGAGAACAATTGATTGTGAGGATCCCAGTCTCAGTGGATTACATCTGTAACACAACTCCTGCACCAACGGCTCAGGAAACACTGAGGAAGAAGGGGTAGGTGGGATTATACGAGTCAGAGGAACAAGAAGCCTGCTGGGGGATTGTATTTCCTAGACATGACAGAGAAGCTTCACCTTTGATACCCTAACAAAATGGCTGCCTAAACCAAACCTGAAAAAGAACCACACCAATAGACAAGCTGACACAGAAGGTGGAAATCTCACGTGGCATCACCATAGACCAAGAACGACAAGCAGCTGACAATTGCTGGTAGTGGGAGAATCAGTCATCTCCAAGAATGAGCCCTAATTGTTATCTAATAGTAAGTAGTCAGCCCTGAAAGTATATACACATAAGGAACACTGAGTGGACTCAGATACACACACACACACACACACACACACACACACACACACACATATGAAAAAGTGGACGCAAATGTGAGAGGGAGTGAGGCGTAAGAGGCAAGGACATGGGAGGGATTGGATGGAAGAACAGAAAGGGGGCAATGGCATAATTATATTTTAAATTAAAAAAACAAAAACAAAAAAGCCCTTTCACTTTATACATTGGCTATCTCTGCTCCATTCCAACACTGGAGAGCTGGGCCATGGAGTAATTACACACTGCCCCACGTGGGAAGGTGGAATTTGATGCTGCCCTAGAAGAAACTAAGCCTATGCAGACACAGGAAGCAGGAGACAGACTCTCTGAAGGAAAGTGATTGAAAGGAGCAAGGCTTAGTCGAAGGCTGGGAGAGCCTGTGGTAGGAGGGGTCACGGATAATCACCTGTTGCTGGAGCACAGGCTGCAGTGAGCAAGGTTAGGCAAGGAGCCTAGAGTCAAGTGTCAAGACAGCTGCTGTATCCAGAAGAGAGGCGAGGATGCAGACTGAGTGTGCTTTCCAGGGCAAGTAGGGAGGGGACAGGAGAAGACCCCGAGAGGGAAGGAGGTAAGAGGCAGAGAGAAATGAGCATAAAGGCAGGCAAAGATGCTTTCAAGAGACCAAGAGTCACCAGCAGCACAGTCCAGAAAGATGGGGTGAGGGCCGACTAGGGGGCTGCTGGTTTGGCCCAGTCATGAGCCAATGTAGAAATGAAGGAGAAGAGTCCCCAGAGTCTAGGAGATACAGACCCCAGCTCCTTAAGAGATCTCTGAGATCTCTGTGGGGTGGTGTATATGAATGCAGGGATGGGAAAGTTTGACAGGAGTAAAGGGTTTCTGAATACCCAATGAAAGAAAAACAATTCAAAAAGCAAAGGCTTAATGAACCCAAGGTGTTTCTTTCAGTGTTTGCCTGTGTTGCATCCCGGGACTTCACTGCAGCCTCAGTTCTGAACACAATATGCACATTTTGCAGGGCACATGTTTTCAGGCCACGAAACACCAACAAATGATGCCTGAGATACCTCAGCTTAGGTTGGAGACCATGGCACATTATGGACTGCCATGTTTTTACTATACATACAGAACTCTGCTCTTACAGAAACATAGCAGTTTCGTTACGAAAAACAAAGACTTCTCATTATTTTCCAACTGCCATGCCTCAGCATATAAGTATGAAATTAGTTCATCTTTGGGTTGTACTGCATGTAGTACTTGATTTTAAAAACTGCTGTTGGAGTTGCTGGCTTGAGTTTCATAAGAAAGTCATTCGTCAGAACGTCTAACCATTTCCAAAATGGCTCTACATGTACTTCTGCCACTCTCTAGTATGCATGTGTGCTAAGCTGTGCTCTAAGCATTAATTTATAAACTTACAATGGAGATCAACTCTGAAACCCCTGAAGATATTCTGCACTTCAAAGCCTCAAATATTCAGCCAATATTTCATTCTTTATGTGAAAAAATGATAAAACACATCCATCTCATTAGCATGCAAACTTGTTTTTATCTTTAATCAATGGTAAAGTTGCATGTGTGCCAAAGTATTGCTCTAAAATAAAATTTTATGATTTATCATCAGTAAGGTTTTGACTTGTATACATCTTTTATATATCTATACACTCAGAGCTAGGCTCTCAAGTGAAAGTGGTCACACTTGGAAAGCATTTAAGAAGATCTGGAGAATTTGGTGACCTGGACCTCAGTGGCAATACTAGTGTGGAACAATGGGAGAGAGCGCGTGATTTCAGAACAATTGGAGGTTACAGAAAGAATGGAGAAACTGACATGGGTTAGAAATAAGGAGTTTAAAGGAAGGTGTCCACCGTATCTTAGAAGGAGGCCAGTGGGTGTACTAAGAGCTTGAAGAGAAAATTGAGGTTAACAGAAAGATGATGAAAAGCCAAGAGGGAGAGAGAAATTTAGTAGAGATGACACAGGAGCAGAGAAGGCAGCGTCCAGACAATCAGGAACACAGAGGCAATGGCTCTGTGGAAGGGAGATGCTCTCGCTCCTCTGAGACCAGTGAACAGGGAGTGGACACATGGACATCTGAGACTGTGATCTGGAAGCAGTGGGCACAGTACCGAGAAGAGAAGAGAGGTGAAGGGTTTCTATCAGCGTTCCCTGGGACCGTAAGAAAGCAAGAGGGATGATGTCCCTCTATAGACAGTGGGTGTGAGAATAAGTCTTGAAGAGACTGGCTCTGGACTTGAGCCCATGGCAGAGGTGACTGGCATCTACTGGAGAAGAATGTTGAGCAGTTGAAGGAAGGATTGCATGGCTCTGAATTACTAGAAAAGAACAGACACTTGACTCCCATGAGATCTGGACCAGCAGGAAGACAGTGTGCCCAAGGGGGCCGGAGAGAATGACTGAGGAGCAGAGGCATGACAATTCCAGGAGAGTGACACATGAGTTTCACAGAAGAAAGGGGGAAAGCCCACTTTACATTTGATGAGTTATTACAAGATAAATTCAAAGGTTCCAGACATAGAACTCTGACAAGCCGTATAGCCGTCCCCATTTGGCCAGCACTACTTACATGCATGTATGGAAATGTCATATGCCCCATAACCACAGTTCTCATGTATTTATGTTTGAGCTGTTTTGCTTTTGAGACAAGGCCATATGTAGTCCATGCTAGCCTTAAACTTGATATATAACTGAGGATGACCTTGAACCTGCCTCCACCTTCCAGGAGCTGGAGATACAAATGTACCACCATGCTTGGTTTCCATGGCACTGGGACTGAGGCAGGGCTCTGGTTGCTCTATCAACCGAGTTACATCCCATCTCCCAGGTTTTACATCTTAATCAGACATTTTAAAAAAATGTTCTGGGGGTGGGTGGTGCTCGGTGGTTAAGACGGTTTGCTGCTCTTGCAGAGGACCGGACCTGGGTTTTATTCCAAGTACCCACTTTGGGCAGTTCACAGCTGCCTGTAACTTCAATTTAGAGGATGTGATGTCCTCTTCTGACCTCTGCAGGAACTACATGCACACACTACATAGGTAGCCAAGCAGGTTCACACATCCATACACATCAATAAAACTAAGTAAAATGTAAAATGTTTCAGGAGATGGGAATATTAACCACATTCATTGGATCCTTTAGGCACTGTGCACACTGTGTACTCATCAAATTATCACATTATGGTCCAGATATCCGAATAAACAAAATGATAATCTATATTGAGAAAAAGCAGTAACTGATAAGAGGAGTTGCAGGTTTAGGACTGTAATATTTTGAAAGTTCTAAGGGCTGTTGACACTAAGGTCCTGTGTGTGGCTGTGTCCATACATGCTATCAAGGAGAATGAAATAAATGTTCATGATAGAGACTGAGGGATGGTAGGGAAGAAGGAGGATAAACCCTATCCCAGCCAGGGATCTCTCTTACTCAAACAGAGGGAAATCCTTTGTCATCATTTCATCAAAAAGGAGAAGCCCCATGCCTGCTCCAAGCCTGAGGGCAGGATACAGATGTTCCGATTCACATTCCTCACTTTTCACCAAATTCAGGTCATTTTCATAGAGAGAAGGGTCTCTGAGAGACGAACAGGTGCATGGCCTAGGATCACATGATTCCTTAAGAAGCAGCAGAGAGCTCAGGCCTTGCTGAGCATGAGGGATACAGGTCCCAGACAAGCTAGTCCACCTTTCTTGTAAAGTGGCACCTGGATTTCCATAGCCTATTTTTTATTTTTTTATTTTATTTTATTTTATTTTGGTTTTTTAAGACAGGGTTTCTCCGTGTAGCTTTGCGCCTGGATCTCTCTCTGTAGACCAGGCTGGCCTTGAACTCACAAAGATCCGCCTGCCTCTGCCTCCCGAGTGCTGGGATTAAAGGCGTGTGTCACCACCGCCCGGCCTCCATAGCCTTTTTAGATCTCAGCCTCATCTGAAGAGTGTGGGCTGCTGGAGAAATTTTCATGGAGGTCCTTGCTACTCAGCAGGGCTGGTGCTTAGCAAAAGTTAGGGGATGCTATTATTCTTCTACAGCCACAGGAAATTATTTTGTGGGACATGGGAAAGGCAAAAAGCAGAAGCTGTGAAGAAAATAAATGTGTAAAATGGGGGGGGGGGCATTTACTATCTTAATTTATAACTGCTTAAAAGCAGGCCACACAGACAAATGAAAACATGTCTAGATTAGCAATTAGTCCACGGGGACTGGAGAGATGGCTCAGCAGTTAAGAGCAGTTGTGGGTCTTGCCAAGGACTTGAGGTCCATTCCCAGGACTCATCTGGTGGCTTATAATCATCTATACTGCCAGTTCCAGGAAATGTAACATCCTCTTCTGGCCTCTAAGGGAAGTGGGCATACACACACACACACACACACACACACACACACACACACACACACACACGGGCCAACACTCACTTTCATAAAATAAATAATAAATCTAAAAATAAAGTAAAGAAACTCATCCCTGAATGCTCCCACAGAAGAGTTAAGAAGTAGAGACAACCAGTCCATCACCTAGTATTCGATAGCAACTAAGAAGGAAGGAGGTGACCCACAGGGCAGGCAGATTCACCTTGGGGACATGCTGAGGGTAAAAGCACTCACCGCAGTCCACAGAGCACAGGATTCCATTTGTGTGAAATGACTGCAATAGCGAATGTATATATAGCAAAAGCAGACCCATGGTTGCCAGGAGCTGGAAGTGGTAGACTGGGAGAACGCGAGAAGGGACAGTTAATGGGTGGAGGATTTCCCTTTCAGGGTGATGAAAGGTTCTAAAATCTACATCAAGAGCTGCACGCCATTGTACATTCTTTTGTTTTGTTTTGTTTTGTTTTTTTTTAAATGAGCCTGACCAATCCCACCTATGCCCATTTCCATCTACTGCAGGAAGAGCATTCCTCTTCCCTGGGAGAAGAGATGGGCACTGTGGGACTCCAGCACTCATGAACATCAAAAGCCATGGCTCATCTTCCATTGTGGACATTCTCAGGTAGATGTGGGGAGTTTGTCTTCTCCTTTCTTTTGCTTCTACCAACCTCACTACTGCATCCTCTTTCCCGACACGAGCCTGGCACTTCAATCAACCTCTGTTGGGTGATGGGAAGCAAGTAGCCTAAAGTGGATGAATCTTTCCTACCCAGTTTAAAGCTGGGACCCCTGAGGGGCATTTCTGGAGCACTGGTTTTCTCACTTGGCCATACCATGAGGACAGGATTCCTGGAGGCAAAACTTAACCTAACAGGCAATGTCATTGTCTTTAGGGAACAATTTACAAGGAGAATATTGAAAAGCCTTTCCTCATGTTCCACCAGAGGTTTGACTTATCTGAGAAACATGCCAATAACTGCATACAAAGCACCTCTAACATCCTATTATCAGTTGAGTTCCAGGAAATCGAACGCCCTCATTAAAACCAGCAGTGTCTTTATGGGAATGCTGACTTCAAAAAAAAAGCCTATCAGTTCATTCATTTGAAAAAATAATTACAATCATAAGCATCACCAGATTAATAATTCCTACATGAACTGGTGGCTTTTGGCCACAAGTAACAGAAAGGGCAATAAAAGACCTGCCTTGGTTATTATTGGAAGCTTCCGGAAATTAAATTTGAAAAGATTCCTCAAAGAATTTCCAGGTAAAGCATTTTACTACGCCAGGCTCATAATGGTTCTCTGAACGTTAAAGCCGCTTCATAAAGGGCTCAGCACTGGAGACCCCCAAACAGACAATAAAGCATCATGTTTTACAGCAGTTTATGCCGATGGTCAGCAGAGTGTCAGTGATAAAACAGAAACTCCATCAGAGGCAAAGCACATTCGGAGGCCATAAAGGAACCCACTGGGCCCAATTTCCATCAAGAGATGTTGACTCCATTTGATGGGTGTCATCTGCAAGTGAACCGGAGAACCAGTACAACTGGCAGCCCTGGGGTTCTGCAAAGTGGGGAGGGGGGTGAACCGGAGAACCAGTACAACCGGCAGCCCTGGGGTTCTGCAAAGTGGGGAGGGGGGCTTCTGAAAGAGAAATGCGAGTTTCCAAAACCCAGGAAATCAAGGATTCCACATATCTCTAGATGTTAAAATAGTGATGATGATGATGATGATGATGATGATGATGACGACGACGATGATGATGAAGGCCTTGGGGCTAGAGAGCTGGCTCAGCAGTTACAAGTACTAGCTACTCTTGTAGAGGATCTGGGTTCAATTCACAGCACCCATATGGTGGCCCACATGGTCTGTAACTCCAGTCCTAGGGGATCCGACTCTCTCTTCTGGGCTTCATAGTCACCAGGGATGCATGTGGTACATAGATATAAATTCAGGTAAAACACCCATACCCATAAAATAATTAAATTAGAAATTTAGAGAAAAAAATGGCCTGGAAATTTGTAAACTTGAATTTGTTATAAAATATTAATCCATGGAGCATGATGATTTATATATTATTCTTAATATTTCATGAGTTTTTTTGTATCTAAATATAAAATACAATACATGTACTGTTTGTGTTTGAGAAGAGTCAAAAATCAATTCACGGGATTTTGAAGTGGTGCCTTTTTCCTTTTAAATGATGTGTGTGTGTTAAATATGCACATATGTGCAGTTCTGTGTGCCAGGCATGAGCATGAAGCCCAAAGGAGCACACAGGTGTCCTGTTCAGTCATCTTTCCCCCTTGAGACATGTTCATTGCCTTAGAGCTAGGCTGCTAGCCAGCAATCCTCCTGTCTCAGCCCAGCTTGCAGCACTGGGCTGCAATAGCCATGATGGCATCCTGCTCTCTACTGAGTGCTTCGGGTTTGAACTCAGGTCCTCACGCTTGTGCAGAAAACATTTGCACCCACTAAGCCAACTCCCCATGCCCCAGAGTCCCCCCTTAATTAATGAATTTTGTTGGCATTTTACGATTTTGGATCATACCAATACACCGAGGTTCCTTTTAGCAGCTCTAAAAACATTATAGTCAGTGTAGTTAGGAGACTATATAGGCTGTCGTGTAATGTTTTAGTACCCAAGGCTCAGGATAACATAAGAGTACTTCATTATACTACCTCACTTTTAAACAGTAGTGCTCTTCAGCTCATAAAGTCACTTTCTCTTTATGTTCCAGCATATGTACGCATCTTTGTATTAAGCCACACCTTTGCAATTCAATTTCTGCAAAAAACCTTTGCAGAGGTATCTGCCAGTTAATGAACATTAAACACAAAGGTGACTTGGGATCTATGAAGACGGTGCGGAAAGGATGATTGCTGACTGAGGATGGCGGGAGAAAGCTGTTGACACTGAAATTAGTCTCACAGTCCTGACAGCAACAATGAACCATCAAAAGATACAATGAAACACATCAGATTGGATGCCTCTTGCACAGGCTTGCAGTATTGTTTTAAACACAGAAGGGAAAGGCCATTAAATACAACTGCTATTCACTAGATTTTAACTACAGTGGTGGTTTTATAGTCTGAATCTGCCAGTGCCAGTCAGAATAACAGGCCGAAAAAAAATGTTTCTTACCACTGCCGGGAAGCAGGAGGAGGTGGGAACAGAGTACTGTCTGCAGTATGGAAGCCCGTCTCTCTGACAGCCTCGCTCCCTGACAAGCTTACATCATCCCCTGCCTCCTCTTTCTACCTTTTCCCAGAACCACATCAGCAACATTTGTGATCAGACTCTGTCAGCTGCTCTGCTAACAATGGGAAATTTTGATTTGTACATGGAGAGGAAGTTTCCTAAGGGGAACATCTCCAGAACCGAGGCTCAACACCATTCCAGTTTATAGTCTGATGCGGGCAAGCGTGGTTCTCAGCACAGATCACACACGCACACAGATTGGAAGGAAACAAGGTGCGTAATCTGGAAGTTGGCGCCAATAGACTCGGGAGATGTGTAAAAACCAAGGGAAATGGTCCACAACTTATGTCTCTGTGCCAACAAACTATAAAATGCTCAGTACTTTGATGTTAATTAGCTCTTTTGCTTTAATGGTTTGGACTGTTCCCTTTCTACATGTAGAATACACACATGCATGCACATACACACACATAAAGAATATACACTTCAGAGTTCTTTAACCTTTTACAAGCCAACACAGTAATCAATTACTTTGCAAGATATCCAGAAAAATGCCTTTTTTTCTCTTCCTTTTTTTTTTCAATAGAATGCCATTTTTCTACAGCTTCTCTTTTGCCTGTGTATAAAAGCTGCTCTTAGCTGTAAGTCCTACTAAAGATAAATTGCAAGATAAAAATGAAATCACTATTCCAGTTCATGAGAGCATTTGAAGGCCCTCCAAAAGGGAATGTTTCTCCAAACAGAAAGAGACTATTAAATGTTAAAGGCAAGGCTATCATCAAAACGAGGGCAGAGAAAAGTACACATAAGTCAGGTTGACAAGCCCATATTGATAAAGCACAGATAAATGCTATCTCTGAATAACATGCCCAGGACAGGCTGGCCTCAATTTATGAATGAGTCGTGTACAGAAAGTTCATTTGTAAATCGGTTACTTGGAGTTCCAAACTCACTTTGCAGGGAAATCATGCTGTAACTAGTGCTTACTTTTATAGGAAGGTGATCAAGAGAAAGTGCATGCGCAGGTGTTCGCCTGTACTGATAACTCTCAAGCACACTGCTCCTGTGCACACTGCTCCTGTGCACACTGCTCTGTGCATGCTGCTCCTGTGCACACTCCTCCTATGCATGCTGCCTGTGCACACTCCTTCTGTGATGCTGCTCCTATGCACACTGCTTCTGTGTATACTGCTCCTGTGCATACTGGCTCCTGTGTATACTGCTCCTGTGTACACTGCTCCTGAGCATACTGCATGCATGATGCTTCTGTGCATGCTGCTCCTGAGCATACTGCATGCACACTGCTCCTGAGCATACTGCATGCACACTGCTCCTGAGCATACTGTGTGAATGATGCTCCTGTGCACACTGCTTCTGTGCATGCTGCTCCTGAGCATACTGCATGCACACTGCTCCTGAGCATACTGTGTGAACGATGCTCTTGTGCACACTGCTCCTCTGCATGCTGTTCCTGTGCACACTGCTCCTCTGCATGCTGCACCTATGCATGCTGTTCCTGTGCATACTGCATGCACACTGCTCCCTTCCTGGTCAGGGAGCTCAAACAAGAAGCCCTCTGTTGGATATCCACTAGTCTCTCTCTGCTTCTTACACGATCTAAATGCTTTCTCCCAGCCACATAAAATAAAAGCATGACAATATTCTTATATAGTGAACCTTCAACCTCTCTCCTCCAGGTCCACTTCCTATGTTCAGTTGCCTGGCAAATCAAAGGCTAGTCAAGAGTTCACATCAGCGGAGACTTACTGCAGATTTGGTGGCAGATAGAGTAGACTCGAGAGGTTAGACTGGAGATAAGCCCAATCTTAAAAGAACGGGATGCAAATGAGGACACACGACAGATGAGTAGGACTAGGGTAATGGAAAGAATTCCCCTGGAATACAGCGAAGGTGACTAAGAAACGCATCCAGCTCCTAACAGGAGGAGGAAAAGAGAAGGAGGGTGAAGAAGAGGAGAATGAGGAGGGAGAGAAAATGAGGAAGAAGAGGAACAAGGAGGATCCTGACCAATAGGAGGCCTAGATACCAGACAGGGTTTCCCTTCAAGGCCAGGGTGGTCATGGTGGGGCATCTGTCAGTGCCAGCATTTGGAAATTCGCTCCTTACCTCTGTATATGGAGCCATCGTGACTACTTGTCCTTCCCTCCTAGATAACAATGAGGAAGGGGAATTCAGATAGAGATGGCTTGAAGGAGAAAGGATCCTGGCAATATGGACTCAGGGGGCACCGGGTGTACCTGGAATAGAGTTGTGATGTTCTGAAGATGACTGCCCAGTGGGTGTGAAGGACGTTGGGTCAGGAAGTTACATGGTCTTGACGATGCTGGTGAACTGTCCAACAATACGACTTCCCCGGTTTCTTTGATTTCCAGTTGACGTTTCCCAGCTTCCTGTTGCCAGCTACATCCATTGGCCAATTTCTGCCAATTCTATTAACAAACCTCCAACAAGACTGTTCCCTCTCCCTTCCTCCAGCTGTGAAAGATGCTTGAGGTCTCCCAACACCTAAGGAATGGCTGAACAGCACCACAGGAGGAAAGAGCGTGGTCTGGAAATGGCCACCTTATAAATGTACCTCACTCTGGCTGGAGAACACCCCCAGTTAACTGTAACATGACCAAAAAGGAACCTTTTCACATGCATTCTCCTTCCCTCATGATAGTTGCTACATGTAATAACAGCGAGCCCTCCTAATCTTTTTAACTAGCTGGGAAACTGGAAAACTACTCTTAGGACATCATTAACCTCCCTGTGGCATCCTAAGCTAGCAGGGTTCTTGGCATCTCAAAGCTCTGAAGAAAAATATTAGCTGTTCATTGCTGCTACCTGTCATTTCCCTCTTTCTGAAAAAGGCATTTTTCTATTATTTTCAAATTCCACAATTAGATTCAAGATGCAGAAATATGTGGTCTCCAGAAGAAAGAGAAGTCATATCTTGTGTGTGTGTGTGTGTGTAAGAGAAAGAGAGAGAGACACTAAATACACAGATGTGACATTTCATGAACTTGAATGAAAGTAGCTTGCTTGCTTCATTTGTTTATGCTGTTGATTGACTTATTTAGAGACAGGGTCCAGCAATCTGTCCCTCCTGGCCTGAGATTCTACATCGACAAGACTGGCCTCAAACTTGCAGACATTCTGCATCTGCGCTTGGATTGAAGGGATGCACCACCACATACACCTGGGTCTACTTACTTTCAAGAGAAGGAGAGAGACCCAAGAAGGAAGGAAGAGTGCAAAGAAGGGAACATAGAAACTGTCCCCTTGGTATTTAGGCCTTGGTCCATAAATACCCTGCTTACATCAGCACCGAATTGTCAGAAAGCACAGTGAAAACTTGGAATTGAAATGCAATTTTAAATGGATTTAGTGTAATTCAAAGGCAGCTTCTGGCACTTCCTTGCCCCTCCCACTACAGTTTCCTGGTCTTATTTCATTGTTAATCTCTAGGAAAACCCATAGATTCACCTTAAGAGCATGCCTCTGTTTGGTGGTGGGTGCCATCTCTTTGTCAAAGGCTGTGCTCAGAGGCTTCCTGGTCCTTACAAGCTGGATGGAGCTTACACAGTAAGGCTTCTCCAACCTAACTAGCAAGGTCTGTGGCAGCAACTCCAAACTGCTTTCCTGGAGTTTTAGCATGTGTCTTCCACTTCAGCCTCCTCTCCAAACAAAAGCCCACAGTAAACACGATATCCAGTGTGATGAATGCACTGTATTTGTAAGGCTCTCTGAGACAAGAGGAAAACTGACAGCCTTCTGGGAACCATGGAAAGAACCCGTAGACAAAGTCTTTTCTATAGAAAATTTACAGGGAACCACTGACTGCCATTACAGTTTGAAAATATGTTCCCTCTGAAAAAATACAGAATTCAATCCGTTAGTTTAAAAGCACATAAAGGAGTCTTTATTCTGCCTGTTTCCATGTATCTGCTTCCACAGGAAGCCTAGAGGCCACTTCACAGGCTTGTTTTGCAATTGTCAATGTCCACTCCACAAAGGATGTGAATCTTTTTTAGGTTGGTCACAAAGCATCAATTCATATTGTATCGCACAATGCCGGCTTGGCCATGTTTTAAATACACCGCAGCCAGTTTGCAGCTCACGGAAACTTTTCATCATTAAAAGGGTGTTTTATGTTGAAATTTGCATGTTGCTAAGGTTGTACTCAATGTTCAAATCCTAGACAGTACCAGAACTTCTCTAGCTCCATCTATGGTCACGAGACCCTAAGTGAACCTGATTCAGAAAGCTAAGTAAGGGAAGGTCAGGCTAGCACTCACATGGGAGAAATGTCGCAATTTCTTTTTCTTTTCTTTTTTGTTTTACAAGAGGATTTTTCTGTGTAACTCTGGCTGCCTTGGAACTCACTCTGTAGACCAGGCTGGCCTGAACTCATGGAGATCCAGCTGCCTCTGCTTCCCAAGTGTTGGGATTAAAGGTGTGCCTAATTTCATTTTTTAAAAAAAATTTGTTTCTTAAATTATGTGTATTGTGTGTGTGGTTGTGTGGGGATATGCACATGTGAATGTAGGTCCCCATGGAAACCAGAAGAGGGTATTAGATGGCCTGGAGCTGGAGTGTAGGCTGTCTGATGTGAGCGCTAGAAATCAAACTCAAGTCTTCTGCAAGAACAGTATGTACTTTTAACAGCTGAGCCATCTCTCCAGTTCCTTGTTTTTAAGACTATCAAGCAATTTCCAGTTAGAGTAAACTATAGAAGAGGTTCATGTTCTGTTCAGTTGTCTGTTGTCAATAAAATGTTTATTGGCATAATGACTAACTGAAATCAAACAAGGCAAAAAAGAATTCAATTATCAAGACACAGTATGATGCTGGGAACAGAGCAGAGTCTCAGTGACTTTCCAAGATGCTCCAAATGCAAACTCAGTCATTGCAACCCAGAATCAAGGTGTTCACAAGGCCAACACACCCCTGGTGCTACTCATGACCTGATGCCATCCACAGTGCCCTGCCATTTGTCCTCCACACTAACTCTAATCGTCTTTAACAATTTCTGCTGGAGCTGCTTCTTGTCACAGAGTTTAAAAATAACAGTAATATTGTCATCCTTGAGCTAGCAGTAGAAACTTATATTACAACTGACAAAAGCAAAGAGTCAATGCTCTAGGAAATCTCCTTTAATAACACAGAATGTCCATGTGATCAGAAAGTGACACAGCCAACCCCATCCTGGACACCATGAACTAGGAGTTTGCTTCTAGGGAAACATTATATAAAACCAGCTGAAGGGTCACCACAGCGCCTAAAGAGAGCAGCTGCAAACTTAAGCCCATGCATGCTCACATATATTTTATTTCTTCTATTTCAAAAGCTATGGTTATGGCATTTTAACTTTCATATTTGGTATGTCCAGGGCCCTGAGACTGATATCTGTGTGTTAGAGGATTACAAGTGGGATTTTTCCAAGTAGAAAGGCACAATTTCTGTGTCTGCTTTACGTGTGTGTGGAGATCCCAAGCGTACACTTGATGTCTCTACCGGGGGAAAGAAGCGTCAACTTGAAAGACAGTCTAATATAGATCAGGACTGCTGAGAAGAGTACAGCAGTCCTCCTCCTTTGCCTTTTATTTGGGAGGCAGAGACCCTGTAGGACACTGCCCATCCAGCCTGAACCATGAGCTTTCTGATCCATTTTTTACTGGACACAGACACTGAACATATACTCCTTTTAATTGTCCATCATCACTTCCATTACTCATCAGTATTGGCACTCACGTATATGCTGAGCAAATCAACCTGATCATGAACACAATTTTCAAGACCCAGGAATCATCTTTGATACCTCTCTCTTCTTCCTTCAAATCCACCATGATAAAGTTCTATGTGTCTACTTCTTTCAAATGTTTTTCAGTATGTTGCCTCTTCTTCCTTTCTTGATCCCTTCTCCAAATGAACAGGTTTTCATGAGCTCTTTTTAACTCCTAATTCACTGTGGTGGTTTGAAAGAAAATAGTCCCCAAAGGGAGTGACACTATTAGGAGATGTGGCTTTACTGGAGTTGATGTGGCCTTGTTGGAGGATGTGTGTCATTGTGGAGGTGGGCTTTGAGGTCTCATATATGCTCAACTCACACTCAGTGTCTCAGACCACTACCTGTTGTCTGTGAGTCAAGATGTAAGAATTCTCAACTCCTTCTCTAGCACCATGTCTGCCTGCATGCTGGCTTCTTCTGCCGTGATGATAATGGACTAAACCTCTGAACTGTAAGAAAACTAACACAATTAAATATTTTACTTTATAAGAATTGCTGTGGTCATGGTGTCTCTTCACAGCAATAGAAACTCTAACTAAGACACTCACCCATTCCAACTCTACTCCAGCTCCACCCAGCTCCACAGGTAGTAGTGGCAGTTCCTCCTATGCCCTGTATTCCCAAGAGGAAACAGTTCATATTCTGTAGTAACAATCCCTATGCCACAGTATGCCATGCTAATAACCTAAGATGTTCCATAGATAAGGTGGATGAAATGACTCACAACAGTTTCCATCGGACCACTGGTTTATTGAGAAGTAACCACACTATAAAGCAAAGGCATGAGTCAGTACCACCTCACTATATCACTTCCCTAAATAAGACCATAACACTGCCACCACCTGTCCATTAATATTGAACTCTTCTACCAGGTAATTTAAAATCATTAGACTTATTCACTTTTATGTTATATGTGAGTATTTTGTCTGCATGTGTGCATGTACACCACATGCATGCTTATTGCCCAGAGAGGTCAGAAGAGGGCACTGGATCCCCTGAAGCTGGAGTTATAGATGATTGTGAACCACCATGTGGGTTCTGGGAATTGAACCTTGGTCCTCTACAAGAACAAGTTCTCTTAACTGCTGAGCCATCTCTCCACCCCCTTCTGCCAGGTGTTAATGAGCTTCTGCCTTCAAAGAGCTGTGGACCTTCAGCAAAACACAAGCACTCACAATCTCTCTCCAATACAGGCCATCTTCCCCTCCTCTAACACAAACTCTACACCCCCTTCAAGTTGAGCAAGGGGTTTTGTTTCTCACAGGAAGCTGGTCCAGGTCACATCTGTCACTTCCACTTCCTACTTTTTCTCATTCTTCTTCTCATCGGCTGCCCCTGAAGTTGTTCTGGCTCCCACCAGTTCTCTGGTGTATGTTGTCACAGACCGGTCTATCATCATCTTAGGAAATTGTTTTGGTTCGTCAACTCTATTTCTCAAACCAGACAATGGAGATTTACGCCAAGATGCAAGGTTGGTAGAGCCCCTTTACCCACTCCTCTCAGACTCCCTGTGTATTAGCATCAACATCATAGAAGAGGGATCAAAACTGGAAAGTCATCCTCAGTCAGAACACTAACTGTACTGTCGAAGTCACCAGGACATCACCAGCTCTTCCACAAGACAAGACTTCTCTCACTAAAGACCCATCCAGGGGTTCCCTAGATGGCACTGCATGATCACGATCCTTTGTCTTCCACCTACGAAGAGCAGTTTTTCAATTCTTCTTTTATAAACATTGTGGTGTTTTGCCTGCATATAGGTGTATTACACGTGTACAATATGACAGAGCCCAGGAAGAGGATGTTGGATCCCCTGGAACTGGAGTTATGGTTGTGAGCTGCCATGTAGATGCTAGGAATCCCACTGGGGTCCTCTGGAGGAGCTCTTAACATCTGAGCCACATCTCCAACCCCTCTTCATTATGTTTAAAGACTCTGGTATGTTGGAACATGAGTTGTCGGTTATTTTCCTTACATCTGGCTCTGTCTCTTATCGTGGACGACCCAGTAAATGCACTGCCAGTCAGGACACTCCACAGGAAAGAGATACACTTCTCATTGTACTGACTCTGCGTTTGGAGGAGAGAGGGCTTGATATTCTTGCAGTGTGTTTCCAACTCATCTACTCCACATGTACTCATCTAATTCACCTTTCACTAGAACTTTCCTGTGGGAATTACAACCACGACAGATTTGAGTGATGCTTTTCCAGCTCCTTCATTCCATTTTTAGAAACTGGAATTCTTTTGTAAGGAACAGTTGCCCTATTTCCCCCACTTTTAAATTTGTTTAAAACATTTGTAGCAGTATGGGCTTATGGACATTAATTTTTTTTTCTCTGTGCTATACTCTAATATGTATTTCATGACAGGTTGCTCTGAGCCTCAGCCAGGTTATTGGTCCATTTAGAGCAGAGGTGACCACTTATGTGTCTTTCTATATTGTCCCTTGTGTCTACAACAAGGATGAACTCATCCATTCCTTTATTCCTTTAACAAACCCTGTTTCAATCCTTCCCCTCTGTTAGAGTCACAGCCAGAAGTGAAGTAATTCCTTTCCTTGTGTGGTTTAGGGCTGAGTGAACAGACACTCACACGTCACACAATTATGTGCTAAGAGTATTTGGAATGTATAGTGATGGTCCAAATGGGAACATAGTCAACTCTGCCTGGAGAAAAGGGCAGGTACATGGGAAAGACTTTCGGAGACCAAACAGACTTCTGTTCTCTTTATTCTATTGCTCACTCTATAGAAGATGAATGCTTTGCAGGCACATGCCACTGCAGAATCTTAAAGAGTTAAGTACTAACATCAACCGGTGAGGACACACTTTTGAAGGATTTAGTGTAATAAACACAGATTCTTTACATAGTACTAAGAAAATTGGAAACCGCTAAGGTTAAAACAAAACAAAACAACTTAGTAGCCATTTGTCTTAATCCATTTTTCAAATTCAATTTCCTAGTTTTTATTCCTTCACAGGGAATAATGGAGATCAGGTAAGAAGTACCATCCATCAGAAATGGACTCACCGGGTGTCTTTTCTTAATTCAATTTTCCTGTACTATTTCTACCGTAACTTCCAAACACAGCTGTTCTCTTCTGAGTGCGATAGCTCAGCCCTACACACATCCCTGGGAACAATAAACAAACAACAGGGCACATTTTCTGCCACAAATTACGCCCTGCAACCTTCTTTACCCAAAACGCTCTGAATTGCCAGTAAGCAGGGACACATCAGAAACTCACAGCCTTCCTGAAGGCTAGAGCATCCACATCCAGACATTCGAACGTGTTTGGGTTTAACTCCTACTACCGTTCCCAAGAATGAAGAAGCAAGCTCTCTCTCCTGCTCAGGGTTGCATCATCCTAGCAATCACAGGCAACGCCGAAAGTGTTTCGCTGTCAGTGTCCCCATCACACCTCCTAATTAATGTCAGCATCTCTCTGGGTGTACACACACACACACACACACACACACACACACTCATGACTACATCCCCAAATCTGCTCCTGTGCACACTGCTCCATCTCCATATTAGCACCCACTTATAAATAGAGTTTGTTCCACCCACCCATGCATGCAAATATGCACAAGCAGCCTATCTCCAGTTGACTTCCTTTCCTTAAGTGTTCCAGGAGAGTAAGATGAAAAACTCGGGCTGGAGAGATGGCTCAGAGGTTAAGAGCACTGACTGCTCTCCCAGAGGTCCTGAGTTCAATTTCCAGCAACCACATGGTGGCCCAGAACCATCTGTAATGATGGTTGTGCCCTCATCCGGCCTGTAGGCATACATGCAGGCAGATTACTGTGTACATAACACATAAATAAATCTTTTTAAAAACAAAAAAAGATGAAAAGCTGAGGAAACACGAAACACAAGTAGACACCTGGTGGAGTCTGTGATTAGAAGGCAGACTAACCAGAGAGACGGGCTGGCTGGGGCATAACAGGGACATGAGGAGCCAGCCCATACTGGGGCAGGGTGCTCCAAGCTTTACTCTGTCTTCCTGGAGGACTCAGTCTTACTGGGGACACTCTTCTTTGTAGCATGAGTCTTAAAAGTTCTTATTAATAAAATCAAACCTGAGCCAGTTATTGGGGTGAACACTGGAAGGTCAGAGAGACAGAATAAGCCACAGCTATCTCACCTCACCAGATCCTCAGCTGGTCTTGTTTCCTCAGACTGGATGCCCCGAGCCCTCATCCAGAATGGGTCTCAGCTGAACTGCTGCTAGAAGCCTGAAAGCTTAACCAGCCACATGCTTCTCCAGGCCAAAGGCCTCTCCAGAGCAAATGCCTCTAGTTTCTGGTCCTCACGCCTTATATACCTTTCTGCTTTCTACCACCACTCCCTGGGATTGAAGGCTTGCTTTCTGGGATTAAAGGCGTGGGTCACCACGCCTGGCCGTTTCCCATGTGGCCTTGAACTCACAGAGATCCAGAGGGATTTCTGTCTCTGGAATGCTAGGATTAAAGGCGTGTGCTACCACTGCCTAACCTCTATGTTTAATATTGTGGCTGTCCTGTTCTCTGACCCCAGATAAGTTTATTAGCATACACAATATTTTGGGGAACACAATACCACCACACTTCTTAGTCCTCCCTCTGCCGGTATCTTCCTAAGTTGGGGTTACTGAATGAAGGAGACACCTTCTCTCTCTTCAGTGTGTTCCTGGTGGCATGCTCCCAGGAAGTATTCCCTATCAAGCCATGTCGCCTAGAGCTCAGTGGAGGGTAGATGACCAACTACGCAGTTTGTAAGAGCGCTCCAGAAAAACTCTATAAACAGACAGTTTCTGGGCCAGAAAAATGAGGAGTAGAGAGAGAAGTAATTGTGCATATTTCATCATTTTTTACACAATGAGTTTTTTGTTCTGTGTGGACGGCTCTCTACGTTAGTCCCGTATGTGAATATTGTCCATAAGCCTTACTCCACATCATACAATTAAGGCAGGTTTTTTTAGAACTAGCATAAACACAGGCCTCTCCAATTCATAAAACATCTGAATACACTATGTTGCTTAATCATTTCATATCTATCCCTGAGATAAATATGGTAATTAAATCTATTTTAAGGTCAAGAGGAGAAAAAAAAAACCAACCAAACAAAAAACCTTCTCAGATTTTAATTGACTACCCTAAGGTCACAGGGCAAACAAATTATAGAACTAAAATTATTATGATGATTATGATTATTTTGGCAATGCTAGGGATTAAACCTAAGGGCCTAATACATGCAAGATAAACATTCATCCACTGAGCTACAGTCCTAGTCCCCAGACCTGAAATTTGAAACTAGAATTTCTGATGCCAAATTTCATTTATTTCTCACTACATGCATTTTTTTCTATTTTTTCTCAAATTCACTTTGCTTCCATTTTATTATGGAACCATATTCATAATTTTATGTGAACCTTGCTCATTACCTAAAGATGTGCTTCTAAACGAAATGGACCGCCCTGTCCCTAAATTTCTAATGCTCCCTTTTCTGGCTAACTAACACAACCGGGGCACTCTAGCATTTGCAAACACCATTGCTGGAATCTCCCTTTGAGAAAATGTAGGTCCTACCTCTGACCATCTGATTTCTCCCTCCCTCCCTCCCCCCCTCTTTCCCTCCCCCACACCCAGTACTTTCCCCATTAGTCCTGTTCTCTCACTAATCCCAACCAGCTCATCCATCACAGCAACTCTAACAGGTTCCAGTTTTTCACATAACCACAGGTACCTGCCTGCAGCTGCACACTGCAGCGTTTTCCCTGCCCGACTGGGGAGCTGGGGACTGGACACAGGGCCTCTTATATGTTAAGCAAGTGCAGCACCACTGAGCAGCAGCTCAGTCACAGGACATTTTCTGGAATCTTCTTTCCCTGCCACGGTTATTATCAAGATCCTTGGGTAAAGAAAAGAGTTTTCATCCCTGCAGAGCCAGCTCCCATATGCTACCTTCAGCTTAGTGCATTGTGATCTATGGATGTGTAACTATGATATTCTCCTGCATAGGGGCTCTAAAACAACAGATCTAGAACTGTTGTGAGAGGTGACTTGTCTCACAAGTGTAGAACCTGAGTTCAGATCCCCAGAACCCACACAAAACCTCGGGTGTGGTGCACATCTGTAATCCCAGCGCTGCCATGGTAAAATGGGAGGCAGAAACAGAATCCACAGAAGCTCACGGACCAGGACCATCTTTGGTGGTGTAGGCAATGGCAAAAAGCAAGACATCCTGCCTCCAAAAAGATGAAAGTGGACTTGTCCTGGGACCTCTGTCCACACTTAGTGGCAAGTATGCATAGGCTCACACTCAGAAAAACATATGTATATATGGGCTCAATATGTATAAGCGTACACACACACACACACACACACACACACACACACACACTTTTAAAAAACAGATCTATGTGTGCATCAACACAGCTTGCCAATTAGACCACTGGGAAAAGAGAAAGAGAGCCCGAGATGGTAGCTCAACAAGACATCAGATGGGCCCCCTGCTCAGGATGTGTGGGGCTCTCTGGACTGTTTTTCTAGCCAAACCCTGGGTTGGCACATGTGGGGGGCGGGGCAGGGGCGGGGCGGGGGAGGAGCGTGCTCAAGCCCGCACTACAGCAGCGGCGCAGAGTCAGGCTTCGGCCGATCTTCTTGCCTTCGTGTTGCCCAACTGTGCTCCGCCTGCTGTTTTAATTGGATTATTTTGAAATCTGCTATTTCTGTCTCACTCCTTTCCCCCAAACTGTCATAGCAGCCCTGCAGTTTGACTGTGACAAGGCTGCCAAACTTCACTCCAGAGAAGGCTTCATCTCAACGCCAAGCAAAGTGGCGGTCCCTCTGCTCCTTCCAGAGACCAGCTGAAGGAGCGCAGCATCTGGAAGGGGCCTGCCTCCAGGCTTGAATGAACTTCCGCTTCCTGCCCTTTGATGATGTTCTACCATCATCTCCGGAGGAGCAGGGAGGTCATTAGCGCCACCTGAGCACAAAGGAGAGACACAAACCCCAAACCACTAAAATATGCCAGGACTGGATAGACAGAGACTGTGGCTTTTCATAGCTACTTTCTACAGGGACTCTAAAGCTGCAAAGCTCCAAAGATTGAAGGTGACATTCTTCAGAAGTGGAGGAAGCCTTAGAGAGCAACCCACTCATGTTCCAGATGGGAGCTCACAGGCAACATCACTGAGCGCCCTTTGAAAAGCTCTCCTGGCTCTCAAGTCCAAGGGCATTCCACTTGAACGTGGGCTCCTCTGCAGACACATACAGGGGAAAATCACATCTCTGCCAGTGAGGCCAAATTTAGCCCAGCTTCTAAAGCATGGGATACCAGCAAGGACGACTGTGATTCATTCAGATACACTTAACTTGTTTTAGATACTCAACCCAATTACCACCAGGAAAAAGAAGTGTGAAGTAAAAAGATAAAGGGCGTAGCAAAAGTACCAGCAGCTAGTGTTTAAGGAGCATTAGCCATGTGTCGGGCTAGCTCTGACTGTCAATCTTCAGACTGCCGAGTGTGCAGTGGCCTCTTTTCTCCATTGTGAAGAGAAGGGACAGGGATGATAGAAAATAAAGGATATTTCTGAGAAGAGAAGGGGACAGAATATAACTGTCAAGTCACAAAACCACACCCTCAGTTTCAACAAACTATTTATTGAAAACCTAAATAAATATCAATAACATACTTCTCACTAAACCCAAGGGGATGACACATTGTACGCTACAGACTTGCTTTTTGCTAATTCCAAACAATACTTTATGCACACACACTCATTTTTTTAAATTTCACTTTTGTTTTTGTTTTGTTTGTAATTGAGACAGTCTCATAGTCTAGCCCAGGATCGTCTGGGTTCACTCTGTAGTCCAGACTGACCTCAAGTTCTTAATAAACTTTGTGCCTCATCCTCCCCAATGCTGACATGTCACCACACTGGGCCCAAGACGCTTTTTACATTATTTTGAGATCTTATAAAAGTTTCAGCATAGTAACACTTCATACAAGACATGGAATAAATGAAAGGGGTAAATGATACTAATACAGAAGGTCCTAAATTCAGACGAGAGGGGTTACATGATCAGCATGCTCCCTTCGATCTCTACTAGCACATCAAAATATAGAATCTTTCTGTTTCTGTAACTTAGAAACTACATTTAAGTGTTTCATTTCTCTTGATAAACTCTAAGAAAGAGAGTAGATATTAACTTGAAAAGGACCC
>CABHPR010143903.1:0-33167 GCA_902168415.1 Peromyscus melanophrys | reverse complement strand
TTTGATCCCATTGAATAATTTCTATGGACTAAATTTGCAGATGTGGGCCTATTTGCATTAATAGGTAGGCTTAAATGTTCCTATTCTCTCTGGTCGTGCCTTCGATATTGCTGTTTGAAATGATTCTATTGGCAGTGCTAACATTACAATATAATTAGCCCGACACAGATAATCAAGAGTCTGAAACAGAGGATCATAAAACCAGCCTGGTTAATATGGTAAGATCCCAATTAAGAAAATAAAATAAGCCAACCTTATAAAACACTTGAGATTATTCAAATAACAATATTATTTAGAGCAGAGAGCTGTTAAATGTTACACAGAATGAGACAAAAGCCACTTCTGACCTAAGATGCAGCTAAATATGAGAAGTGCCTGTTGCCTCCCCTTTATGCCATAGGTTTTCATTGTCAAGGACAGCCAAAGCCAAGAAAGCATCAAGTCTGCGTTGATTAGGGGCTAGCAAGGCCTGGAGAAAGGGACCTAGAGGTCTTGTGGGTGCTCTCTTTTCTTCTGGCCATTTAGAGACCTGCCTCTCTTCCAGTTAAGAACTGGATTTTTTTTTTCACTGCCTGGTTGAATCTGTAGCCTCCTGCCTACTGGGCAAGTGACTGCCACTGAGCTACACCCCAGCCTCGAGAACTGGAATTTTCTATACTGTTTCTTAGTAAGAGAAATCAAAGTTGTTGCCATTTTGACCTTCGTGTAAATTATGTCATTTGTTAGCCTTACAAATGGTAATGGCCTGACTTTAGTCTAATTTCTTAGCTTTGTTATCTAACAGTGGCATTTTACCCATCAAAGAAAACAAAATCTGCCTTCCAGAATCATCTCAGGCCCTTATCTACACTACCAGCACATGTGATAAGCATGCTGTTGTCAGGAAGGTGAATACTGCCAATGCATCAACTATACAAAGTCTGTTTTGTTCTGTGCTGTACCCTACCTATCCTCATAGTTACTCAGACCAAACAGGGTTTTGAGTTCCTATGTAATAAGTGAATGGACTTCAGTAGACTTATAGCAAAAGCATGTGGTTTTATTTTTGATACTTGTCCTGGTGCTAGAGGTGTGTGTGTGTGTGTGTGTGTGTGTGTGTGTGTGTGTGTGTGTGTGAAAGAGAGAGAGAGAGAGTTCATGCATGTGCGCATTCATGTAGGTACAGGGGTGAGGGTGGATGTCCATCCATCCTGCTCTATCACTTCTCACCTTATTTCCTCAAGACAGGGTTTCTCACTGAACCTGGAGCTAGGCTGGTGGCCTTCAAGTCTGAATGACCTTCCTGTACTCAATTCCCCACAGAACTGAGGTTACAGGCACACAGCCATGCCCAGCTTTATACTGCTGGGATCCAAGTTCAAGTCCCCATACAAGTGCTCTTATCCACTGAGCCATCTCTCTAGTTCCAATTTATCTGTTTTAAACAAGGGAAATGAACATAATTTTAATTTTAATGTTTTTTTTTTAATGTCTCCATTGTCCTAAGAGGTTGGAAAGGCCCAGGAGGCGACCCAACATTCCCAAGTACCTTGGGTGGGATAGCTGCTTATCAGTTAGTCTTTTCTTGGAGGCCTAGGAAATATTTGAAAAAAGCATATTCAATAAAAATATTAGTTTTGTTTTGTTTTTTATAACAGTGTAGACATTTCTGTGGCATGAAAAGCCATGAGACTGAAGTCCCCCTGTGAGATTGAGGCTTGTGGCTGTTTTTGTGACTTAGTTTAATAAGGTTGAATGTTCAATAAAAATAGTTGGAAGACTTCTCTGAAGGCTAAGTTCCACTTCGGGAGGTTTTGTGTATCCAGCACAGCTTAGCTTCCAGGCTTTTACAGTGGGTTCTGAATAATTTATGCTAATTTGACTTTTGGGTATTTTTGAAAAGAGGTTGTGTAAGCCTTCAAATACAACAATGTAAAAAAGTAACTCTCGTGTGATGGCCGAGAATATTAATCACCTACACGTGACATATATCAACAACTAAGTGAAGTTAAATGTGCTTCTGCGGGTGAGGAAATCACCTTGTGCTCTGACAGCAAGATACAAAGATGTATTTGCAAGTATGCAAATACTGAGGGACAAAAGCCATGAATCTTCACATTATAGACATGATAATTTAGAGAATGCTCAGGATACAAAACTGTTGAAGATTTTGAAGTTGTAGGATTCACTTTAAATGAACATGTTTGCCGAGTGGCAACAATTACTGAGTCAATTTGCCAACCGCCCCTTTAAAATGATTTAATTAAGATACATATGTTTCGTATTGTAGTTAGAGGGGGAAACCCAGCGTGGCTATGTGGACTCAATTTGAGCTTAGTAAAAGTTGATATTTTTAAGAGCCCTCAATACTGTTCTTTCTTTGTGTTCATAGGAAAGATGGTGATCTGCAGGACTATGTGGGACTATGATAGGTCTGGAGTACTCATGAGAATGTCCAGTTCACTGTTCCTGTATGACTTTTAAGGGGTGGGATACTATCCCTGGGACAACTATTTGGTAGAGATATTGTTGAGAGCTGATCATATAAAGAGACTCCAAAAAAGCAGTATTCACTGAGCTGTGGGTTAGTAACACTTCCCAAGTTAATAATGGAAAGTATGTGTGAATAGCAATGACTCTTTTGCTAACGCAGTGTGTGCCTAGGACCGAGAAAGTAGACGGCATTTGATTTCTACAGCCAAGTAGAATGATTGACCTCTCCAGGACATTTTTCCACTCTTGCAGCATAAACTTGACATTCAAAATGTTGTGAAAGCTAGGCACTATGGTGCACCTCTGGGATGCCAGCACTCAGGTAGCTGAGGGGGACTAAGGGCTCACGGCCTGCAAGCTGCAAATCTTAAGATCAGAGATTTCCCTACTTAGGCAGAGTTAATGCAAATCACCCAACAAACCTCATAGAAAAATCAACTCAAAATTAAAATTCATTTTTAATCCTCTATGCAAGCCGTTATTATTAACGTAGTATTTTTATCTTCTGAGGTGACCAATTAGAAAAAAAAAAGCCAGGTACTTTTGTTTATCATCACAACACATTTGTTTTTCAGAACATAAGAGCATAGACACATTCCCACAGAAAATGTATATAAATGTAAAGATATGTCTGTAAAGATAAGTATATTATACTTCTTCGCTTTTTATTTTTCCCATGGAGAAATGCGCTAATGATCAGGTTTCTCAACAAAATCTATTTTCTTGGATGTTGTTTATAATTATTCATAAAGCTACCAATATATTCTATCCAGTTTCCAGGTGGATTATGGATCTAAAGACAATTCTGTGAAAAGGCAAGCTTTGTTCAGCAGGAAGGTGTTTAGGGAGGGGTCGAACTGAGCCCAAGCTTGTTACCCTTGCTGTGTATGGACTGTCGCCTCATACCTTAAATCTCTCCGCTTACATTTTAATTAGATGAAAGGATAAACTTTAAACTCTACTTCAGAAAAATTTTAAATAGTTTTCACAATTTTCTTGAGAACATGTCTTGTCCTGATGTTATAATTTTCTGCCCTTTTTATTGTAGAGTGGAAAACCAAGTGGTTTGCACGAGCTGAGAGAAATAACTTGCAACTCAGTATCTTTACATAATTTCTTCTATCCTTAATGGAGCATGGTGGAATGAAGATTAATGAATTTCTGTCTAATACTAAATCAAATTCTGAATTACCAAACTAAGAAAAATTATATAATTTAGAAATTGACAGTCATATTTCTTTCAAATTTGCAAGCCCTTTCTAAAATGTGGAATGTGTGAAATGCATTTTGCTGATCATTCACCTGTTCAGCACACCAAAATGGCTGACAGTTTATACAAAGCTAAAGAAATACAGATGGTAATGGGGCTGGTGTTAGTTATTGCGCTGTTACCCTGCAAGGAAACGTCACGAAACACAACAGAATCCGCTAATAAGAGTTTATTAAGAGGAGAGAATAGTGAGTGCCCGGGCCCAGGGAGACACGTGTGCGGAGAGATTAGATCAGAGTTATGGCGGCTTTTTATAAAGGCGGGGCGTGCACAGGTAGACGTAGATGACGTAGGCACACTGCGCGCTTGCGTGGCTATGTGACGTCACGGATCCTGGTCACGCCAGACACCTTGACCCGGAAATGGCTATCTTGACCTGGAACTGGCCAGGCGGAAGTGTCCGGTTCCGCCGGGCGTCCTGGTTATGAGACGCCCTGACCCGGAAATGGCTATCCTGACCCGGACCTGGCTAGGCAGAAGTGTCCCCTGGGCATATGCAAACACGCCCGACCCTTCAGCTGGACAGATGGCTCAGCAGTTAGGAGTGCTGGCTACTGTTGTGGGTTTGGTTCCCAGCACCCACATGGCACCTTAGATCCATCTGTAATTCCAGTTCCAGAGGATGAGATGCATTCTTCTGGCCTCTTCAGGCACCAGGCATGTACACAGGGTACAAATACAAGCACACAAACAACCAAGCACATAATTAAAAAATAAAGATGTTTATGCATTGAAAATAGCGATCTTGACTCAGAGGATTTCAGCTGTTCTCCCCTCCTGGTGATTTCCCATGGCTAATTTGGAACCTTCTGAAAGGACATGTGTCCTGCTGGTCAAGCTCTGACCAATGATGCTTTTACATCCTGCTGGCTGTCCCTCTGTATGCATGAGAGTTCTCTAGGAGTGGGCTAGATTGACTCTTTGAACCACTAAGTGTACTTTGGGGCTCATGTCAACCTCATTGTAGTTTATTTTTACTGTGATAAAAGTTAACACCACCTTGTTTGGTACCCATGTTATCCTCCAGATGATATAATCAAGGCACCTTCCACACATCCCATCCCATCCCAGTGTGGGCTCCTGTGTGGAGCAGGAAATACATGGCATCTGCTCTTGTCTATTGCTGCAACACTAGGGAACATGGCTGCTCTATCTCACTGGACTGTGAAGATAGAGCATGTCAGTGCCCTGTGAATGCTCTTACGCAGTGGAACTTGGCCAGTTATGTTATCACAGAAGGACACCAAAGTAGAGAACAGTGGGATTGATAAATTGGGATGGGAAAGGATAACCAGTAAGCTGCCTGATAAGCAAGTGTATGGTTTAAGAGCATCCCAGGACCTTCATCGTAAGAAGCCCCACTCACTTTGATTTTCTGCCTTTTCTGCCTTTGGAAGAGTTTCCTTTTACTAGACTTAAAGGTTTTCGAAATACATACTGCTTAGTTTGTTATTTAAATACAAGAAGCCACATGGAGTTAGTTGCAAAAGTGTTTTATGCATAGTGTAGGAAACATGCCTATGGCATTTCATAGTCTATGAAAGGAGGTTTTACAAGGAATGTTTAGCATATTGGAAATATTGACTAGTATATTGGAGTTTCTAATAGATTACTGTCATAAACATTATGGGTGAGATATCAAGAGTGTGCTTTGAATCTACTAGATGCCCTATGTCCTTGCCATTCTTGAAAATTATGGGACTATAGGATATTGTGTGCTGTGTTCATGAGTATGGGCATCAGTGAGAGGGTAGAGGTAGTTTGTGGTGTGTGTGTGTGTGAGGGGGGGGATTTGCTCAATTCATCTTTTTGTTTTATTTTGTTTTATTTGTCTTATTTTTTAAGGCAGCATGTTTCGTTGGCCTAGAGTTTCCTGAGTCATTGGCTGGTCAGTGAGCTCCAGGAATCTGCCTGTCTCTGCCTCTCTAGCACATGGATCACAGATATATCCAACCACACTTGGATTTCTGTTCTCCCCTCCCATTCTTCTCTCCCTCCCTCCTCCTCTTTCCTTCCTGTCCCTCTTCTTCCTTTCCTATTCCCTCTCATTTTGTGTGAACTTTACTAATTTTACTATCTCCTTAGCCCAAATTATAAGATATCTTAGTGGACCTATTTTTCTTAGTGAAATGTAATAAGTCATTTGGCAATAGGAAAGTGTGGTCTTTTCTATAAAAAGTTAATGAAAGACAGAAATCTTGGACTCTTTTTTGTGTAGAAATATGTGATTCCTAGACAATAATATGACTTGCATTTTAATTTTAGATGATGATATACTTTAAAATAAAAATTGAACTTCAAAATTTTATTTGACTTTTACATAAATTCTAAATTTTTCATGGACTTGAAGAAACTAGTTAGGAGCATGAATCTTTTCAAGTATTTTTAAGCTCACTATCTTTAATTTTTTTTTACATTTACTTATTTATTTTGTGTGTGCACATGAGTGTGTATGTGTATTTTGACCAGTGTATGTTGACCAGTGTGATGTGGCTAAAGACAACTTTCTGAGTCAATTCTCTCCTTTCATCTCTGGACTCTGAGGATGGGACTCGGTTGTTAGGTCTGGCAGCAAGTGCCCACTGAACCATCCCATTGGCTCCAGAATCTTTATAAACTAAACATGGAAGCTTTTCCTTTCTTCATGCTCAACTACTCTGTGGTGATTCAGTATATGAAACACATCAAAATAAAATGGGCCGCTGAAACATCTAGAACTAATTGGAGGGAAAAAGAAAACAAATGTTTGATAAGAGAGAAAGCAGTGCTCTGGGGATTACCAACTGTTGACATTCCTCACTCATTGAAATCTAGTATGCAAATACAAATTTTGATTTCCAGCTTAGCTCTTAAACCTTTGCTGCTCTATGGCAGGAAAGAGCTCAGTGATAACCTCATGCATCTGAGGATACCTGTGCAGTCTATTCACTCCAGTATAATCAGTGGGTGGAGAGTGTCTCAGGACAAGACATCTGACATCATCCTTTGGTCTCCACCAGTGAGCAACCCAAAGGTTGTACCCCCCTAAAAATATATATACTATACATCCATGATAAATTTTAAAATATATATAAACAGATGTCTAGCATTCTACCTCAGTGGCAGAGTGCAAAGCCCTCCGTTCAGTCCCCAGCAGTGCAAAAAAATAATCCGGAGCAGGTTTAACTAGTTGAGGGAACAGCTCACAGTATCTCCAAGAGTCAAGTTCCATATTTTAAAATTTGAAGTAATGATGATACTTGGCTATGGACCTCAAGGGTCCAATATAATATGAAAACTTTGAGATAAGAATATCAATATATGTTAGTGAGAAATGAATTATTTAACAAATACTTGCTCAGGATCCTCGTGTCCTTTTCCTCCTAATTTGAGCTGTTTCATTGCCAGCTTGGTAATCTGACCCCTGCTTCTCCCAGATGAGTCTTTTGATGAGGTCCCATGCAGGGGTGTCCACTTTAGACATGGTGATATGACCTCAAGATCTACTGCATTTCTTGCTATCCCATAACTCTTGCTTACCTGGGCTACAGAATGGACCCTGTCCACCCCCTTCCACCTTTTTGCTCCAGGTCAGAAGGCTGTGGGAGTCTCTCTGGGGAGAGAAAAATAGCAGCTGATCTAACACACTTGTGTTCAGGCATAAAGCCAGATGGAAGTGGATTAGTCAGCTGCTTAGGATTCCACTGAGGACACGGGAGAGGCTAGAAGGGAACTAAGGTCATTGTGCTTTATTTGTATTTCGTGATCGTTGTTTTTGCTTGTTCCTTCACAGGTGGCTAGGGGGCATTTTTAGGACAGTATCATGACACACTAGGGCAAAGGCCCAAGAACAGAGTAATGGTGAACAGATGAGAAATAAGGTAATGACTGGCTAGAAGTACCTGCCCTAGAACATTCTGAAAATAGGTTCATTAGCTGCACAGTGTACGCAGACTGGCAGGGTTCCGAGCGTTAAAATATGACACAACTCTTGAGCCACACGGGGGTTCTTTCTTCAGAAGTCACTTTGAAAACAAAGCTATTCCAGAGTGCAAGGTGCTTAATATCCTACTTCAAATGCCTCTTGGTAGTCTTTCTAGATCTGTGGCTGCTGAATACGGAAATTTTAATTCATAAACTTTTCTTGTAATTTTTCTTTTCCAAATGGGTCATGGCAGAAATATATATTACAGATATATATGTAATTTATAAAACTTGAATCCTCTTATTGAAAGTGGAGTTCCCATAAATGACTAACGTTTTGGTGTTATTTCATACGTGACTGTTCTTGGGATAGGAAGTGATATCGTGTGAATGATGGTAACACTTGAATATGTGTAACCTCTTTCATGCTTCTTCTGTGCTGTGACAGAGCCTCTGCTAGACATTCAACTCACAGTTTCAATCAGAAAGAGCATGGCGGAAGCCTAGCTGACCATGTTTCTACCACTCACCTGTCTCTCTCCTCTGATGTGTCTGATTCAAAGAACACCCAGGTTAAACATGCCTAAAGCAAAACCTATGTGGTTATCATGAAGTGATGGGTTTCAGTACCACACGGATCCCAAGAGTTGTGACTGTTGAGGTGTCAGCCTCACCCCATAGCCACTGTGTCGCATCTACCTTCTGATTCCTTCCTGATGGGAGCTCCTGGAGCAGTGAGTCTGAGCCTCCACCCCATTTCTTCTGAAATATTGATGTCTCTTTTACCCAAATCTTCCAAAACTGTTCAGCACTCACTTTACATTTACTCATTATAGACCCACCCACCAGGAAGTCCAACCCCTGCCTCCCAGGCTGCCTCCTGCTCTGTACCTCCTTCATTATCACTGTTTTTTAATTCCTCCAACAAGCCAAGTACTTTCCATTTTCACAGCTCTTGCTTTGGGCTTGAATGTTCTTCCCTGACCCTCCAATCCAGTCTTTTTAAAAATTATTTTATTTTATGTGTATGGATGTTTTACCTACAGGTTATGTCTGTGTAACGTGTGTGCTTGGTGCTTGAAGAGGTCATTGGATCCCTTGGAATTAGAGTTACAGATGGTTTTGAGCTGTCGTGAGGGTTCCGGGAATCAAACCTAGGTCCTTTGGAAGAGCACCAAGTTCTCATAATGGCTGAGCCATCTCTCCAACTCACTTTCCTCCAACTTTTCATGGCCTTGATGACCTTTCCATCTTTACACCCAGCAGAGTCAACTCTGCTTATATAGCATGTGTTTGAATGCGTAATTGTTCTGGCATTGCCAAACCACGGGGTATGGTAGAGTAGTCAAACACATCTCTCTGTGGAGGGAATATCTATGAGGCAGCATCTAAATGTATATTAGTGGTGATGTGTGACATGATTGTGGCCATGGGTGGCAATACTTGCCCATTCTTTGTTAAATTCTAAACAATCTTCAATTGATTTACATAGAAATTTTGTTTCTAGAAAATCAGGTAAATGTTATACCTAAGCAAAATTTTGTGAGAAACAAAATTAAAGTCTAAGGTCTAATAATTGTATAATCTTCATCACTTTTCATAAGACACCCAGTGGGCATGTGAATTCATACTCAGCCTGCAGCTACATGGGATGATTATGTACCATGGGGTATGTTTTCATCCCTAGCTGCTATTCACAAATGGTCTATAATGCTCTTCAATTGCTGAAATAAACACAAAGGCTTCAGCTGACTTCTAAAATGCCCCTTTTAGTCCTACCATTCCACATATAAGCTCCACTGAGGACAAGAACCCCGTTTGCCTTATCAACCACAGAAACCTCAACAGCTCAATTATTACCTTCATCAGGACAATAAATGCCACATGTTTAAGGCATTAATAAATGAAATTTCCCATGGAAATACATGGGAACAGACAAGAATTTTCATTCAGTCAACAAATATTTACTGAGAAAACTGCCATATGCCAGGTGCTGTTGGAATACAACAGTGAATGAAACAAATTCCTATTCTAATGAGCTTTCTCCCTCCATATGTGAAACAATCTTGTGACTGCAATGTGACACCTGGATTTCCATAAAAGGTGATGATAATCTTGGCATGTAAAGTCTTCCTTAGCTCAGAATACTTACTATATATAGTTTAGGCAACTGATTACGAGGCAGAAGACTGGCTAGGGACACAAGGAGCAGAAGGAAAGGGGAGTTGTGACTGAGAGATGAGAACTGTGCTTAAGAAACAAACAATCAAATAGCAATGGGAGCCTGAAAATAGCCTGGTTATTTATAGGTCCTTTATGTCTGTCAAAATTTTTAATTCAGATCTTTTCTATTATACGCATTATGCATGACAGTAGCAGAAATGCTTTAGGTGACTTTCTCCTCTTCTGCACAACGTGTGTGTGTGTGTGTGTGTGTGTGTGTGTGTGTGTGTGTGTGTGTACGTGCACATGCATGCTTGCATGCCTGTGTGTAGGTGTGGAGGCCAGAGGGTGACTTTGAATTTTTTTCTCATTTGTTCTCTACCATATTTTTTGAGGCAGAGTCTCTCTCCAGACCTGGTCCTGGACAGTAAAGACAGGGGCCTGTCTGTCTGTCAGTGCTGAAGTTACAGATGTGCTCAGCTTTCTTATGTCAGTGTTGGGAATCCAATCTCATGTCCTCATGCCTACATAAGAAGCACTTTACCAACTCAGCCATCTCCCTAGACCCCTGTGCAATTTCCCTAAACTTTACCTTAATCTCTCTCTCTTCTTTTGCCCACTGTGATGGCCTATCTCTTGAAGGTTTCATGCACTTAAGATACAACCTTTACCTTTCTGTAGCCGAGACTTAAATACTCTTAAAATTTTCCCTTTCCCAGAAGTTCGGTTTCTTGCTGAGCGTCTCACCGTGGGTGCACCTCTGCCATGAGCAGCTCTAAGTCAAAATTATTAAGTTCCCTTTCCCAAACCAAGTTCTATTTATAACTTCCATAATAATACTACCATATATTTATGCACATATAGGCCACTTTGTTTAGCAGTCAGTGGACACTGAATGTTTCCTCGTGGTCACCTATAGTTGGAACCTCTTTCTAGTGATTCTAGAAATGTACTGGGTTCTTTGCAGTCATTTTTTTTCCAGTGTTTTTTTTTTTTTACTTCTTACCTACAACTCTTCCTCTTCCTCTTCTTCCTCCTCCTCAACCTCCTTCTCCACCTCTTTTAAAGACAAGGTCTTAACTGTGTTGCCTTGACTGGCTTGGAATATAGACCAGACTGGCCTCAAACTCAGAGATATGCCCAGCTCTGGCCTAGAGATTCTTACCAGAATATAAGGGATCAGGTAAATACTTTTATTTACATTTTATTTACTTATTTTGTGTGGGTGTGATTGTGTGTGGACACATATTGCCGCAGTATGCATATGGAGGTCAGAGTACAACTTTCAGGCTCAGTGGGTAATACAATTGCTGCTTAGTTTGTGGGATCAAACTCAGGTTGCCAAACTAAGCAGCAATTGTATTACCCACTGAGCCTTCTCACTAGCTTTAAAGCATTTTTTAAAAATTCCTGACTTCCTTTGTTTTTTATTTAAAATTACTTGGTGGACAGTTGTGCATAAGTGCAGGGGTATGTGAGCTCTCCCAAGCTGCTCTACCTTTGTGTTGTTTTCTTCAAATAGCACCTGAGATTGTCCATCTTTTGCACACTGCCTTATCCTCATTTCTACAAACTCTTAAGTCTGTGCCATATTTGGTCAAATTATTTCTAATTTAAACATGGTGGCTTCCTTGGAAGAAATCCTGTCTTTGAACTACAAAGATGTTTGGCAAGAGTTTTGTCGTGATTTTTAAAAGGCTATAGGAAAATAATGTCTTCTTTTGAAGTATTTCTTTGTATCATAATATTGGGATAAAATGTACTTTTGTGACATTCTTGGTATACACTACCTGAACTCTGACAGAGCCACATTCCTCTTTATTTAGGCTCCAGTGTATCAACTATCCAAGGGTTTCCTTGTACTGCCTCCCACACAAAATACTCATAATTTGAAACAGACACAGCTCAAGAAAGAAATATATGTCTTTGTTGAAGCTTTAAAAATCTGTTTCTCTAGCTCATAGAGCTGATGGGAACCAGTAAACTACAAAATAATTTACCTTTATAAGCTAACATTTCAGGTTTCTTTAAATTCTTGGACAATCTTTTTTACCCATTAAAATATGTCATTCTTGGTCAGATCATTTTGCTATCTACCTAGGCTACTAAAACGTTGCATAGTCCTCCATGAAGTTGTAGAATCTTTTGTGGGGGTGGTGCATGTGCGCACGTGCGTGCGTGCGTGTGTATGTACATGTAGGAGATGATATCAGATGTCTTCCTCTATTGCTCTGTGCCTTATTGCCTTGAGATAGCATCTCTTACTGAGAAGTTTGCTGTGTGGACCAGGCTGGCTCACCATCAAACTCCTGAGATCTTCTGTCTCCACCCTCAATGCTGGTATTACAGGAGCATGCCTGACTTTATATGGGTTTGAACTCAGGTCCTCTTCCTTTCACATCAAATGCTCTTTTCCATCGAACCATCTCCCTAGCTCTGAATTGTAGGAGCTTTTGATGTATAGGTCTAGATCAGGTTACTAACCTACTTAATAGAATCTTGAAAGAAGGATCTATGGTCCAGCGTTTCCTTTAGTTCATTTTCCTCTATGTGTGTGTGTGTGTGTGTGTGTGTGTGTGTGTGTGTGTGTGTGTGTGTGCACACGTGCGCGCGCATGCACACATGCACATATGTGTCTGTGAAGGCCAGAAGTTAACCTCCAGTCTTTTTCCTTAGATGCCATCCACCTTTTTTTTTTTTTTTTTTTTTGAGACAGATCTCTCATTGCTGGAGAACTTAATAAATAGACTAAGCCTAACTGGCCACTGAACTGCAAAGATCTGCTCATCTCTTCTCCCCAGCAATGCTCTTCGTGTGACTTCTGAGAAGAGAGCTTCCTCTTGCTTAAGGAGCAAGCACTCTACTGACTGAGCTCACAGGGCCCTCATTAACTTCTGTTTTATGGGACTGATGTGCTGCCCAGCGCACTACAAAGGCAGATGGCTTTTCTTTTCATAATTAGCTGTCATATTTCATGAAAACCAATTACGATAGCACATGGCTATAGTACCTGGAGAAGGCTGAAGCTAGAGGATCACTTGAATTCATGAATTCAAGCCCTGCCTGGATAATATAATGAAAACTTGTTTAAACTCAAACAAACAAGGAAGAAACCAATTATTATTACATGGAACTGATTTTATCTGGTTCTAGAATTTTCTGTAATGATGTTTCCTGAGGTGTATGGAAATATTTGTCTTGTTTTTCTGTTTGTTTCTGGGACTGAGAGCCTGTAGTATTAAGAGACTGCTAAGCATGGGAAGTTGTTTCTTCTGTGGAAGCGGGTCTCTGTGGTTATGTTCTTTCCCCCAGAAAGCCTCTTCTTAATGGAATGTTGAGAACCTATAACATGTACACGGTATGACAGTTGCAGGGAATATTCTTTGGTGCTTTTAAACACTGTTTAATTGACAAGTAGCATTTTATCTGTTCTTTTAACTGCTGAGTGTTTTTAAACTTTTTACTTGAGTTCTTGTTGTCATTCATTAAGTGCAAGATGACTTGCTTCTAAAAGAAATTTTAGGACATAAGTTATGTATGTTGTCTGCTAATTTTTTGCAGATGGTATTATTTTTTAATCTTGAACTCGGATTGGAAATAGTTTTCAGTAATTTTAACATCTTCTCAAAAGATGGTTTCTGAAGATCTTGTATTAAACCATAAGTGAGTTAGAGTTTAAGAATGTTCATGATTTTCCAGTGGAATCGTATCTGTTGAATGTAGTTGAAACTAATTAAAGTGAAAGTTATCACAGGACACATGACTTGCCCTAGGTCCTTGTGATTACAGTTGTTAGTGAAATTACACTGTAAGCCATGCTCTCCTTAGACACCAAAAAGTATTTTAACAGTCTATAACTAAGGAGAACTTTACATTTTGATCACTCTACTAAGTTATATAAAAATTCATATTATTATATAGAGCAAAATGGATAGGGTGCAGCTACCTGTTTTGTATAAGTAAATATACGATGAGACTAAACTTAGTGTATTACAGATTTTCAAAATTGTGCTAAGGTTTTTTTTTATTTTAACTTTTTTTCATTTTACATACCAATCACAGTTCCCCCTCTCATCCATCCCTCCTCTCTCCCACCTCCTCCTCACCCCATCCTCCATCCACTTTTCAGAGAGGATAAAGCCTCCCTTGGGAGTCAGTAAAGCCTGGTATATCAAGTTGAGGCAGGATCAAGCCCCTCCCTGCTGCATCAAAGCTGAGCAAGGTATCCTGTCACAGGGAATGGACTCCAAAAGGCCAGCTCATGCACCAGGGATAAATCCTGGTCCCACTGCCAGGGGCCCTCCAAACAGACCAAGCCACACAACTGTCACCCACATTCAGAGGACCTGGTTCGGTCCCATGCAGGCTCCCCATTTGTCAGTTTCTCAGGCACCAGAGTGGGCCTGGACTCTATAAAAAAAAAAAAAAAAAAAAGCTAGCAAATATGCAAGCTAAAGCACTTGGTTACCCCATGATATTCTGCCACAATCGCACCAGTGGACATATCTTCCATGCTGGCCCTCACAAGATTCACAACTGAGTAAGACTGTTTATGCTTTTCCCCCTCAGTAGCCTAGTTAACACCTTTGAGGTGCTACCCACCAGGGAGAAAGTATCTTGGTCAGAACCAACTTGATTTCTCCATGTCTTGTGACCAATGCATCTAGTATCTGTAGCAGTATAGTCTTGCCATCAAGTTCTGGTGGGCAGCCAAGAGCAATCACGATAGCCCATATTATCTTGTGGTCTCTGAAACACCGTGACTAACAACTGGAAGGGAGATATCCCACATCTGGCACTGACCTTTTTATTTAGCAGTCTATGGTGTGCATTACATAACTCCGTGTGTGTGTGTGTGTGTGTGTGTGTGTGTGTGTGTGTGTGTGTGTGTGTGTAAAATAGTAGGCTTCAATACGGCCTCTTCAACTATCCTCATTTTAGGTGCCCCTCCCTTGCCCTCCTCTGACATCTCCCCTCCCTATTATTCCTCTTTTCTTCATTAATATCACTTGTCTTCTACTACTCCACCTCTCTTAAGGTCTTTCTTCCCGTCCCCCCACATCCCAGCCAATTGTCCCTTCTTAGCTTCTTGGATTCTACAGGTACTCCAAGTAAAAGATTCTACAAATAATCCATTTCCACATGAGTGAGACCATGAATAACTTTTCTTTTTGTGTTTTAGTCACCTCACTTGGTATAATGTTTTCCAGCTCCATCAATTTACCTGAAATTTGCACAATTTCATTTTTATTTACAACTGAATAACATTCCATTGGACATAGCTATCACATTTTCATTACCAGTTCATCAGTTGATGGACATCTAAGCTGTTTCCATGGCCTAGCCATTTGGAATAGAGCAGCCATGAACATGGATAAGCATGTGTCTCTGTAGCAGGAAATAGAGTCCTTTGGGTATGTGCCCAGGAGTGGTATAATTGGGTCATATGGTAGATTTATTTCTAGTTTTCTGAGGAACTGCCATACTGATTTCCACAGTGGAGAAGTTCATTATTTTCTTACATGGATGCTGGCAATCTTAACTCAGGTCCTCACGTGTGTATGGCAAGCACTGTACCCATCGAAGCATCTCCCTGGTCCAGAAAAAAGTATTTTGAAGAATGCTGTCAATGTTGCAAAGAGAGCATCTCTGAAAATGATTTCCAAGATTTCATTGTTTTTTAATAAATTCCATGAATGTCTTCAAAAATGATTTCCTAGAATACATCCCAAAGAATATTTTAGGAATACAAACATTCATTAGTTAGCCCTAGTGTGTTTAAAATAGACACCTGTTGCTATGATTATGCACAGGAACCAGTTTCTCATGAATAATTTGCATCTGTTTTACATAATTTGAGAAACCATATGCTCTGGTTATAATGAAGAAGGAGGAGGAGGACTTAAAGACTGCTCTCATGTTACACAATTACAGAACCAATCCTTGCACCCATGTTACACAGTTACACAACCAGTCCCTGCACCCATGTTACACAGTTACACAACCAATCACTCTATCCATCTTACACAGTTACACAACCAATCACTGTACCCGTGCTACATAGTTACAGAACAAACCACTATATAAAGAATGTGCTGACCTTGAATGACATGACCTCAGGAAGGACAAGGGCCTCATATCTACTTGAGGTGTAGAGTCTCTGTGAATTGATTCTCATTCTGTTTATGAGACCAAATTTGAATTATTTAAATGGTAAAGTCCCTGAAAATCAAAGCAAACAATTCACAGAGTTAAGAAATTTGAGTGTGTTTATTTTATATTGGCAGCCTGGCTTTTAAACTGTGGGTCTGATATTTCTTTTGGGATTTATAAGAAAAGCATACTAGACTAATGCTACTTAAATTAAAATTTGAAATATTAAAATATAAAAAATAATTTTTTTATTTCCTATAGTTCCAAAATCCTTTTTCTATTTTATACCCATGAATAAAATATTGCTTTGCCATTTCTCATTCTTTGTGCTGACTGGTCACTGTTACTGAGGATTTGAAATGTCCTGTATTTTGCATGTACATACAGCAGAAGTATAATGTGCTATTTTTGCGTGTAGACAAGTTTGTGCTTGTGTATACGTATATACTTGTGTGTGCATGCCCGTAGAGGCCAGAGGTCACCACCAGATATCTTCCTTACTCTCTTTCCATTTTACTTTTTGAGACAGGGTCTCTCACTGAACCTGGAGCTCACAGATTAGATACCACTGTCTGGCCAAAGCGCCCCGGGTGGTATCCCATCACTCTGCATCCTGGGCACTGGGATTAGAGGACCTACTACCTTTTGATTTGGATTCTGAGGGATTGTTCAGGTCATCATGCTTACACACCAAGCACTTTATCTAACCCAGTCATTTCCTCAGTCCTGGGGTGTTATCTATAGCAAGGTTTTCATTTTTGTGGAAAGGTAATCATTTCCCTCTAGAGACAGTCTTATTTTAAATATGAAATACATATTTTGACATTTCTGCTCCTGGCCAGCACCCAGTGAGGACATATAAATGCTACTCTTATCCTTAAGAAGAAGAGTCTCTTTGCAGTCAGCAGCAAGGAATGTAGAGACTGGGCTACTCAAGATACTTAGAATAAATGATGGCTGAGTACTCAGCCCTGAGCAGGGCATATATTCCATACTTTCTAAGGCCTGGGAACATGAGAGAAGAGGAAGTGGAAGGAATCTAAGAGCTGGAAGGCAGGGGGAAGCTCTGTGAAATGCTGTTTTCTGGGCTTGACACAGCCATTGCAAACACGATTTTATGTCAGCTGTGGTTTCCTGCTCTGGGCCTGCACAAGACTGAGCCTTGGAGAGCCTCATTCAGCCTTCACAACTGCTGAAGTATTAGTAACTGATGGATTCTGGCATAGAGCTAGTCGCTTTCTCCAGTTGTGTACCAAACAATGAGTCTACCAGTCCCCAAACTCATAGCCACACAAATAACCCTGAGTCAAATCAACGGGTCACAAAACAAACAAAGGCATTCTAGGACCAGGCCCTGTAGGGAAGGGTGGGAATTGACAGGGATGGGAGGGAGGTAAGAGACAGTGGAGAATGAGAGTAAACAGAATGCACTATATTCATGTGTGAAACTATCATAGTACTGATTTAATCAGCACAAACGAAAACTGTGTATCAATAAGAAACATCCTAAAATATGCTACATTTCAAAGGAATGCCTTATTCATTTTGGTAGTATAAATATGTATTGAAAGAAGGGACAGGTGGAGTGGGCTCTGTCCTTCTTGGCCATAGCCTTCCTCAAGACTGGCAGTACACACTTCCTGTGGTAGTCTCTTGCCACAGATGTGTGTCCCCACATTCTCCCTGCTGGACTAGAACACCAGCTTGTCCTTGGAGACCTTGAACTACCCCATGGCACTCGCTTATAGGGATTGGAGCTGTGTACCTCCCGGATGATGTCCTGCATGGATGTGGTATATTTGGTGAGATGCCTGTGTACTGGCAGTGCCTGGGTTTGCTCACGTTCTTCTGCACCTTGTGACCCTTGTTGAGGCCAACAGACCTGGGCCTAGCTGCAGTGCTTCTCAACCTTCCTAATACTGTGAACCTTTGATACTCTCATGTTGTGGTGACCCCAAAGCGTAAAGTTATTTCATTGCTACCTCATAACTGTGATTTTGCTACTGTCATGAACTGTCATGTAAATATCTGATATGCAGGCTCTCTGATATGTGACCCACAGGTTGAGAACCACTGGCTTAGAGACATGGCTGCTGTTCTTCAGTGGTGGCTGCCACAGAAAGGATGTTTTAAATGCTACTTTTCAAATAGCCATCTTGTGTATTTCCTTGTCATGCCGCGACAAAGGGTGACACCAAGCCAGGCAGTGGCAGTTACAAGAAGTGATTCTGTGTGTGCGTGTTTTCAGTACAGAAAATAGGCCACTCAGAAGTGTGCAGTTCCTTTGTGAGAAGCAAGTTAATAAGTACACACGTCATCTACACCAGTAGTCTTGCTTATGGCTCCTGTTACCTGTTGGCTACTATCATAACTGCCATCTTTAGAGGTATGCATTACCAGAGTGTCTCAATGGCACTGAAGGGGTATTGCCTTTTTGTTGACCGAACACCGTAACCAGTAGGGAGGTCAGTTAAGCAGACTTTCAGTAGACTTAGAACCTTTGCTATTGTTCATCTTCTGACATAATGAACCAGTTAGGAATTTCATTAAATGAACACTCTACCAATTCTGCTTTTGATTTGAAATGACAGTTCAAAATTCCCTAGCTCCTTGGAGCTCCCTAGAGAACCTTCTTTCCGTTATTGTGATTACCAGCGGAGGGCACTCACTGACAGGGTCTCATCCTCCCTGCTGCTGCCCTCTCTTTCTTAGAGACTACAGAATGACATCTTTAGCTGAACATCTATACAGCTGTCCTTGCATCATCAAAGGAACACTTCCAGAAGGACACGTTCCATCCAGTGGAATGGAAAATTACAAAAACAAGTACAAAACATCCTCTTTTGGAAGGATCTTATCATGTGTGATGAGGAGGGACACGTGCCCTTTCCATTTAATTTATCGATTTATCAGCAAGTATTAATTGAATGCTTACCGCGGACCACTGGTGCTTCCTCCTGCTTGTTCTCAGGTTGACATGTATATGGAGGGTGTGTGGGTGTGTCCAGTGTGTTGTTGTTGTTGTTGTTGCTGATTTGCAGTACTGAGAATTGTACTCAAGTCCTTACACATGCTAAGCAAGTACTCTACCACCACACTCTAACAGCCCTCCATTCATATATCTTGATTTCAGTTCTTGTTTGTCTCAAACAAGGCTAAGGTAGCTTTCCTTAACAGACCCACGGTGGTTTGGGTGTAGATATACCATGCACCAACTCACAGTTTTAAACAGTTGGTTCCCAGCAGATGGCACTGTTTGGAAGGTTGAGAAACCTTTAGGAAGTATAACCTCATTGGAGGAAGTGGGTCATTGGGGGTAGGCCTTAAAGCTTTATAGCCTGGGCCCACTTCCTGTTCGCTTTCTGCTTTCCTCTGAAACTGTGAGCCAAAATAAACCCTTCCTCCCTTAAACGGCTTTTGTGAGAATATTTTGTCACAGCAATAGAAAAAAAACTAATAAAAGACCTCAGCCTGCTGTAAAAGGGTGTTAATGATGATGGTGATGGTGAGACCTCAGCCTGCTGTGAAAGGGTGTTTGTTGAGGTCATGATGGTGGTGAGAGCAGTTACTATGTACTGAATATTGTGGGAAAGTACACATTAGTATCTTTATACATTAATTATTCAAAATAATCTTATCATGAAAATTGTATACAAGCACTATAAGATCTTGAGAATGTTAAAAATCAGCTCAAGATCACATAGACAATTGTAGAAGCAGACCCCAAACCTGGGCCACTTGGCTGTTAAGTTCCAGTTCTCTATAGCTGCAGGCTACTCTTTTCATAAGGCCATGTCCAGTTATTCAACTTCCTCTCTCAAGTTTTTGATATTAGTATTTTTTTTTGATATTTTCTCCAGACTTTTGAATCCATTAGGTGTAGTTGGTCTTTCTTATCAGATTTTCTTTGGGACCATCAGCCCCATATAATGACACGGAGACTTTTTATTAATTATGGAAGCTTGGGCTTTAGTTTAGGCTTGTCCCCAAATAGCTCTTATAACTTAAATTAACCTGCTTCTATTAATCTATGTTCTGCCATAGACTTTTTACCTTTCCTCCATTCTGTGTCTTACTGGCATCTCCTGCCTTGTCAGGTTCTAACCCAGAATTCCTGAAGTCCTGCCTGACTTCTCCTGCCTAGCTATTGGCCAATCAGCTCTTTATTAAACCAGTCAGAATAAAGCAGCAACATATTTTCACAAAGTGTGATAAAATACCTCACAACAATTGGAGTTTTGTTTTGTTTTGGTTCAGTGACTACTCACGAATAATAGTGAGTACTACTCACTAATATTAGTGATTACCTCAACTGACAGAGTATTTGCTTGGAAAGAACTATTTATTCAATAGATCGCTTCTGAAGTCCATGTGTCATGGGTCTGGATTTATACCAGCTGTTTTTCCAAAATGATGCTGATGTTGGTTCCTGAGAGTACCCACAGTTACAAAACAAAGTAAAGAAATCGATCCAAGGTCAAAGTTGTGTGGAAATTGTGAAAATGTGCATAAAGGAATATAATCAAATGCAAAATATATACATTAGCCTCTCTCCTTTTTGCTCCATGTTATATTGTTATACCTATGCATGTATCTTAGGGTATGATATAACCAAGGCTATGCAGAATGGCACAGAAGAAGGGAAGAATATGTATAATGATAGGGGATGTAAAGTGATGTTATAATTCAGGTTGGAAAGGCTGCAGAAATCACCCAGAAAGCCACAATTTTCTGCTTTCAGTGACTGTAATAAATATGTGTGATAAATCAGCTTATTTAAATTAAAAAAAAGATAATGAGCCAAGCACACTGGTGCATGCCTTTAACCCCTGTACTCAGGAGACAGAAGCAGACAGAATTCTGTGAGTTTAAGGCCAAAGTGGTCTACATACTGAATTCCAGACCAGCCAGGGTTGTTTAGTGAGACCTTGCCTCTAAAAGGAGTATGTGTGTGGCTGTCCTGCCCCACAGCTGTAGAAGTCCCAGTTGGCCATTGCTTTGGAACTGTGGCATCACAGTGCATCCAGGCAGGAACACACTGTGAAGGAGACCCATCTACCTCATGACCAGTTGTGAAAAGAGAGGAGGAAGGAGCTTGGGCCCTCCCATTTCCTGCAAGGGACCTTCCATTTCCTGCAAGGGACCTCTCATTTCCTACAAGGGCATGCTCCTAAAGACTTAAAAATAGCCTCTGCCTCTCAAAGTCTTCACTGCCTTGCTGTGATGTCGTTCCAGCCTTTAACACATGACTTAGGGGTGACACTTAGGGGTGACATTAAAGACCCAGGTAGATGAGAGAAGAGAGACTTGAAAATGACTCATGCTTTCTGAGCTTTCCAGAAAGGTGGAGAGGACTGAAGGGGAAAGTGAGTTGCTGAAGACATGTCATGTAGAAGTGTGTTGCTTTCTAAAGGTGAACATAGAAGAGCTGGTTCTGAATGAATAAAAGGAAATGTTTGCTGGGGACAAGAACCTTGTGATCTGGACTAGAGGCAATACCATCAGGGAATGCTGATATTGCCTCCCAGATAATATGTATTTCTTTATTTCTGTTTTCTATTTGGTAGTAATAGAGAGGTTTAATTTCCAAGTCTCTTGTCTCTAAGAGTCCCCTCACCCAAGAGTTCCAGATGCAGTTCTCAGCTCCTAGGAACCAGGGTTTCTGTCTGCTCATCCTGAACTGCTTTTCCAGTCAGCCATCAGAAGTTTCCAAACTCCAGTGTATGGTTCTCATGTTTCACTGAGATGGCAGCTTTCTAGCAGTCCACTGCTGCTTGGTGTGAGATGAGGCAGCCACTGAACAGATGCTGTAGCTCAGAGGAAGTCTCCTTCCTGTCTCCTTCCCTCCCCCTACTGAGTCCTGAAGGAAGTTAAGGATCCCAATGGCCTTCTCCACATCACGGGCCAACACTGTCTCATGATGCCTGGTGTTAGATCTGCCAGCCTTCTGCAGAAGGGAGGCCTGCAGACAGCCACTGAGAAAAGACAGGGTCTGAATAATCCTTCAGTGACCTTTGTCACCAAGGTAGGTGTCATAATTAGGGTTTCTATTTCTATGAAGAGACACCATGACCATGGCAACTCCTATAAAGGAAAACACTTAGTTGGGGTGGCTTACAGTTTCAGAAGTTCAGTCCATTAGCTTCATGGTGGGACATGGTGACATGTAGTAGACATGGTGCTGGAGAAGGAGCTGAGAATTCTATATCTTTGATACACAGGCACCAGGAAGTGAACTGAGATACTCCCACAGTGATACAGGTGCTCCAACAAGACCACACCTACTCCAACAAAGCCACAGCTCTAATAGTGTCACTCCCTATGAGCTAAATACATTCAAACTACCACAGTAGGGGTTTTCCCTATTCTACAAAGCCTATATTACTTAGCATTTCATGTCCTGTGCAATAACAATAACAAAGTAGCCTCAAATAACACATGAGCGAGTGCTCACATGACAGCGTGGTCCCTACAAGTGTTATTTAAAATCTTTTCTGTGCGTACTATTTCTCTCTGTGTACCTTTCTTATTTCCTAGCTTAAACAGTCTTCCTACTGTTACATAACTTCACCAATGTTGCCCGACTCAGAAATACCAGACTATATATTTATTACATGGGTGTATAAAAACAAGATAAGGGCTGGGAAGATGGCTCACTGGATAAAGAGCATGCTGTCACCCATGTAAAAGCCAGATAGATGTGGTGCATGCACCTGTCACACCAGTGCTGGGAGGGAATGACAAGTAGATCCATGGGGTTTGCTTGCCGGCCTGTCTTGTTGAAATGATGAGCTCTAGGTTTACTGAGAAACTCATCAAAAAAATAAAGTGGGGAAGCAAACCATTGAAAAGGACACCTGACATCAACCTCTAGCTTCTACATATGCCAGCACAAGTGAACGTACCTGTTGATGTGCATATCACACACACACACACACACACACACACACACACACTAAATGAGTAACAAATAGCTAATAGATTTTTCTTTAAGATTTAGCATGATAAAAATTAGTAGAAAAAGATTAGAGATGGTTGCAGTTTTGCTATGGAATGGCTCCAAAGACCAATGTGCTAAAGACTTGGTCTCTGGATTGGCACTATGGTAATAGAATGAAAACTCGAAGAGGTAGAGACATGTGGGGGGAGAGGCTTTTCCATCACTGAGGGTGTGTCCAGATGGAGATTATAGGACACTGGATGCATCCTCTTTATTTTGTTTGCTGGCACCGTCTGCACATCTTCCCCATGTTGATGGACTCTGCCACCACAGTATGAAGCAATGAGATCTAAGGGTGTCTTTGGCTGAAACTTCTAAAATTATGAGCCCAAATAAGTCTTTATTCTTTGTAAGATGAGTTTATCTTAGGTTATCTGTTACAGTAACCAAAAATCTCACTGGTACAGAGACCAAAATTGATTGGGAGCTGAGTGTTTTGAAGTGTTTCATTCTGTTCTATTGTGTCCTATGATTTTGGCTTCTCCAGCCTGTCTGAATGCCATAAGGAGAAAGATTCTTGAGTGTGATCCTGGGGATGAAGTCCATTATTAGATTAATCATTCTTTGACTCCTCTAATAGGTCTCATTTATCCTTTGGCTTGAGTCTTCAGATCTATGCATCGTGAAAACATCAGGCCATTTAAACTAAAAACAACAACAACAACAACAAAAAAAAAGCATTTATTGAAAAGACTTTTTTCCCCTGTTTCCCTAAATAAGCTTGTTCCTTAAAGCTTAGAAATCAAAGGTAGTATTTGTCACAAAACACAACAAGCAAAAATTAGAAACTTCAGCTCTCTTGAACCCTTCCTTAGTGGCAGCATGGAGCACCCTGTACTCTGAGTGATAGCTGATACTCATAGGCCTGAGTGTGGCTACCAGTAGACAAGAAGGCTGAATAGTGGATGTCTAAATACTGTTGTTTCTCCTGTGTATGTGTGTGTGTATGTGTGTGATTTATGCACTTGTATATATGCAGGTGGGTGTACCTGTGCATGTGTGTGTGCATATGATGTATGCACATGTATGTATGCAGTTAAGCATACCTGTGCATATGCTGAAGCCAAGAGAGGATGTCAGGTGTCTTGCCAGCTGTTGCTGTATAAGAAATTCAAGCCCATGCCGGGCGGTGGTGGCACACGCCTTTAATCCCAGTACTCAGGAGGCAGAGGCAGGCGGATCTTGGTGAACTCGAGGCCAGCCTGGTCTACAGAGCGAGATCCAGGAAAGGCACCAAAACTACACTGAGAAACCGTGTCTCAAAAAAAAAAAAAAAAAAAGAAGCTCAAGCCCAGAATGACCAGTATAACAATACCCTATCTCAGAAAATAATAATAATAATAAAAAAGGATTTGATTTATCTCTGTGTGGTGGTGGCACATTCCTTTAATCCCAGCACTCAGGAGGCAGAGGAAGGCAGATCTATGAAAGTTCAAAATCAGTCTGATCTACAGAGTGAGCTCTAAGACAGCCAGGGCTACACAGAGAAACCCTGTCTTGAGAACCAAAAGGAAAAAAAAAGAATTTGATTTATCATCAATATTGTATAAGCGTCATCAACAAACAATATGTTGAAGACCATAAATATTTGCAGCCTCAAGTTCTCTGTTGCAACTGCTCAGTTCTGCTCTTGTAGAGCAGTAGCCACCACCGTAACTCATGTGACTGTGGCCATGTTCCAATAAAATTTTATTAACAGACACTGAAATCAGAGATTCATACAATGTTCATGTGCCATGAGTCACTATTCTTTTGATTTTTAACTTTTTAAAGTGTGAACATCATTCTCAAAAGTTATATAAAAAGAGGCAACTGAGCTGATCACTTCCTTGAATGTATAGTAGACTGCTGTAGGATGGTCTGTATGTCAAATTACTCTGATTGGTCAATAAATAAAACACTGATTGGCCAGTGGCTAAGCAGGAAGTATAGGCGGGACAAACAGAGAGGAGAAAAGAGCAGGAAGGCGGAGGGAGACACAGCCAGCCGCCGCCAGGACAAGCAGCATGTAAAGATGCCGGTAAGCCACGAGCCACGTGGCAAGGTATAGATTTATAGAAATGGATTAATTTAAGATATAAGGATAGTTAGCAAGAAGCCTGCCACGGCCATACAGTTTGTAAGCAATATAAGTCTCTGTGTTTACTTGGTTGGGTCTGAGCGGCTGTGGGACTGGCAGGTGAGAGAGATTTGTCCTGACTGTGGGCCAGGCAGGAAAACTCTAGCTACAGTAGACTAATTCCTTGTAGGAGGTATGTGGTCAGAACTTTGATGGCATTTTTTTTTTAATGAATATTGTGTATTTTTTGTTGTTTTAATTTTCTTTATGTGTATGGGTGTTTTGCCTGCATGTATATTTGTGTACCATAGCCATGTCTGGTACCTGTGGCAGCCAGAAGAGGGCATTAGATCCCCTGGACTAGAACTAACAATGCTTGTCACCACCATGTAGGTGCTGTAAACAGAGGACCTAGGTCCTCTTCAAGAGCAACAAGTGCTCTTAACTACTGAGTCATCCCTTCAGCCCCTCTATGGTATTTTTTATACTAGTAAATATACTGTGCTTTCTGTAAGAGCCTCATGTGAAATCTAGAATTCACTGCAGCTGTCACTTTGGAAACAGCATTTTTACTGAGGATTCTGAAAAGTCACACATGCCAACAGGAACATTAACCACCACTCCTTAACTCCAATGTTTCTTTCAAATTTCTACCTGGGTCTGGGAACAGACTGGAAACATCATAGATGTGAAAGGTCCTTGAACTCCTTCCTTGGGCTCTTTGGAAAGGTCATTGTCTTTGTGTTAATTGGGAGCACAAGCTTTGGTTGTAACAGGTTCTGCCATTAGAGAGCTGGTCTAATTAGGAATGTGGATGGAGATTATTGGGCCTAGAGACCAGGAAACCTGGGAGGGCCAAGTCATGGGTACCAGTAACAAAGAACACCCAACCTGTAACCACCATAAACTCCGTAGGTGTGAATGTCGTATTGAAATGTGTCACTATTCACATTTGAATTATTATACTCAGCTAATGTCTGTGTATGTGGCGATATGTCAACATTTAATTCTGAATGAGTGTTAATTAGATGTTTTAGTGCTGAAATGATTTATAACCTGAAACACTCACACAATGTGAAATTCTCTCAATGTTATAATTTGATAACACATCCAGAATGTGTTTCTCTAAGTTTGACTGCTTAATTCAAGTATATAAATCAATTAATAACTGTCAGACGTGATATCCTGGTAGCTGGAGTCTCCTTGTCCTCGGCACAGGGCCTGGGAAGTAGTCTGGTTTGTTCATTGTGAGCTTCAATACAAACATCAGATCATACTTTCCTCACTCCCTGCTGCCCCCAGCCCCCCAGAACCAATCTGAGTAGTTGCAATACCTGCTGTCTCTCTGATGTGGGTGCTGGGACAACAGACAATCCCAGTGCATGGAGGAGCCCTGTATTTCACTAGAAAGCTTTTTGTTAGTGAGCTTGATAGTCTTTCTGATGATTATTTTTAATAAATTTTACTCTGGTTTTAATACCAGTAATTTTTTATTTCAGTTTTTTTTTTTATAAATCGTGATTGTGTGTGTGTGTGTGTGTGTGTGTGTGTGTGTGTGTGTGCGCCATACATTTATCATTTTTATTTATTTTGTGTGTATGATGCTGGGGTTTGAACTCAGGGTCTCTCACATTCTAAACAAGCTATTTCTAAGGTACACATTCAGTCCTCATACACTTTTTAACCATTTTCAAGTGTACAATTCCAGGGCATTAAATATGTTTACATTGTTTTACAGCCATTGCTTCCACACATCTCCAAAATTGTTGTTCTTTTCCACCCGACCCTCTGCCCCATTACACACTGACTTCCTGATCTCTTTTCACTTCCCACCAACCCCGGGCAACCAGCATTCTACTTTGTCATCCATCCAACATGACGTGGCGTTATACGGTATTTATCCTTTTGTGATTGGCCTAGTTCAGCCCATATGATATCCTCAAGGATCATCAGAGACTTTTCATGTTAAAACTATTTTAAGTTAGGATTCAATCAGGTTAAAGCTGCTAATTCAAGAATCAATAGTATTCCTAATTCTGTTCAAAAGCATTTTCGAATGTCACTCGAACAACCAGCGGGCAACATTTTCATTTTGCTTTTATTGTAGCTCAAAGTCAGAGTTTCAGGTCTGGGATTGTGGCTGAATGGGTAAAGCGCTTGCTGTGCGGTCATGAGGACCTGAGCTCAGATTCACAGTGGCCACACAAAAACCTGGGTACGGTGACATCTGCCCAGGTGCTAGAGGCAGAGGGTAGTGAATCCTAGGGGCTTTCTAGCCAGTCAGTCTGCCTAAACAGTGAGCTAGAGGTTGAGTGAGTGAGAGACCCTTTCTCAAAAAATAGGCTGAAGGTGTAATTGAAAACGACACTTGACATCTGCCTCCGGCCTCCATAGGCACCTGCACGCACGCACGCGCACACACACACACACACACACACACACACACACATACATGGGGAATGAGGAGCTCGTGAGAACAGGCCAATTTCTGACTGCTTTCTAAAATAAACAGAAAAATGGATTTTTGAGACAAGGTTTAGGGAAAGAAGCATTGCAATATTTTTATACATTTTTCAATCGCTACAAAATAAAAATGGGAAAAGAAATAAGATATCAACTGGGGCTCTTACTCTAAAAAAAAAAGTATAAACTTTCTTCATGTAATTCAAATGTTATGCTAATGAGCACATCCCCTGCCCCCCCCCCCCCACACACACACATAAAGAAAACTGTAGCGCCCTCCCTCTGTGGTGGGTTGCTTTGCTTGAAAATGCCCCCAGGAGCCAGTCTGAAGAATAAGAGCAGCTGGTTTTCCAAAAGTAGAAAGACGTGAGATCAACAGAGTTCTTACTAGTAATTGCTGAGAGCAAGGCTGCAGATGTCGTTCCAGCTGGGGAAATTACACTCTCGACCACTATCCATTGGCTCTGTTGTCAGCAATAACAAGCAGGAAGGCCTGCCTCTCCTACATAATAGACAGTGCATTCTAATATGATTTAATTGATTACAGAGCCTGGGGTGTGGAGGAACAGTGCTGTATTAGTGAGTGTTGTATTAATGACAACTAGAGACAGAAATAGGTCCTGAAATATATAATTTCCTAATGACACTCATTCATCAGGGGCTTTGCCTGTAACTCCAAAGTGCTGTTGGCACTAGGCAGATAGGAGCCACTGATCTCAGGCCCCTCTCTGAACATTAAGCAATACCACTGGTAGACTGAGTTCTTTATGAAAAGGACAACACAAAAATGACTGGACTTGCATGGTGGAATGAGACTTGAATGTCTTTTTTATCTTGTCACTATTTTAAGCAAAATCCTACACACAATCCACGATGGTTTATTTGTCAACTTGACACAAGCCGGGATCACCTCGGGGTAGGAGTAGTTTCAATAAAGAGTTTTTTTAGATTGGCCTGTGGGTATGTTTGAGAGGGATTTTATTAATCCGATTTATTGAGATAGGAAGACCCACCCTGAGTGTGGCTGGCATCATTTTATGGGACGGGCCCTAGGCCAAATGCAAAAGCGAGGACAAGGTGACACCAGCATGCATTAATCCACTGCTGCCTGCTCTTGACTGCAGCTGCAGTGTAACTAACTGCTCTAAATTCCTGCTGCTTTGAGCTCCCCGCAGTGATGGACTGTAACCTGAATTGGGAACCAAATATACCCTTCCTCCCTCATGTTTTTGTCAAAGTATTTTATCACAGCAATAGGAAATGAAACGAAGACAATATCCTACAGGAGTCTCACATTCTGGTTCTCAGCTTCCGGAAGAACTGTAAACACCCTTCAGGAGCACAAAACAGCAGGAGCAATAGAAACAGCAGCAGACAGACAAAATGCTCTTGGTCAGTGTGATCCTTAGTGTTGACTGACACTTGGCAGAATTGAAAATCTCCTGGGAAGTGGAGGATTACTTTGGTTATGTCAACTGAGGTGAATAGACTCACCCCCTGTAGGTGGCACCATTCCCAGGTTGGGATCCTGGGCTATGTGAGTGAGGAAAGGGAGCCAAGCAGCAGCATGCATTCATGCTTCTTGATTGGAGATGCTTCTTCACCAGATGCTTCGACCTCCTACTGTACTGCCCCTCCTCCTACACCCCTACCCACCCCCACCCCTGTATTGCATGGCACTCTTGAATTGTGACCCAGAGTCAGCCCTTTCTCTCCTGAGGTACTTTTGTCAGAGTATTGGTCACAGCAAGGAGAAATTAAGACACCTAGTTTCAAATGCTCCTTAAAAAAATTGAATAAAAACTAAAAATAAACAAAAACCCAATAGCGAGTATTTCTGTGTATTAAATATCTATTGAGTAGTTGTTTGTTTTCTCATTTGTGCAACAAAAACAGTACATGAGTTATTTTAACCAATCCTATATATTCCATGTTTTCTGAAACAGCTTCGCACACCCTGGATTTTACAACATGAATATTACATACCCATGGCACATTTCTAGCTGACTCATCTTGAATTTGCAGCCTGTTAGTATACCCAGCTTCATGTGACCCAGATTGCCTTTCCTTAAATCAGTTCCCAAAGGTAGCTAAGCTGCTTAAAGGATGAATTAACTCTATTAGGTCACTAGGGTGCTCTGCGGTACTTGATTACTGAACACACCATACTGGTAGTGTTTTTCTAACCAATTCCCTGATCGAGTAACCTCTTTTTAATATTAAAATCTCTCGGAACCAAAGTCATATCCTTCTGGAAGGTCAGAATTTTAGAGCAGTGTACTAATAATGTACTAAGGAACTACTGAGTCATCCTGCCTGCTTAAATACCTCACCCAGTACCAACAAATCACCTAATTACTCACGTAAGAAAAGCCTAGTGCTTGCAGTGGAAACTTAAATGATTAGTTTATATATTTTAATGGGAAATATTATTTAGAACGTTAACATTTTATGTGTAAGCCCTTTCTTTCCATTCTAATTCCTTACCTGACTTACCTCCCACATCAACCTTTACTTTGTTACTCTGTTCTCAAAGTGAACGAAAGATCTTTGAGGAAACTTGCTCATTAGGTCTTTTTATTACATGAAAAATATTACTAAGGTTAAACCAACCATTTAGAGAAGTGTGTGTATGTGTGTGTATGTGTGTGTGTGTGTGTGTGCCATTTTCGCCACATCAAAGCTATGTTCAAAATTAGCATGGTGGTGTAGGCTGGTAACCTCAGCTACTTCGAAGGCTAAGGTAGGAGGATCCTCAAGTATAAGGCCAGGTGGTACTATAGACTGAGTTTTAGGGCAGCTTGGAATTCATAGTGAATTCAGGGGTAGCCTGGGTAACTTAGAGAGACCCAGTGTCAAGTAAAATATTGTTTAGAAGGGTAGGGAAGTAGCTCAATGGTAGAACATTTGCCTACCATATGCTAATGCTAGGCCCTGGCTTCACTACCTAACAATGGAGGTAAAAAAATCAAGGTGTTTATTTAGATTTAATATCAGTCAGAAGAGCTTTTTATTTCCATTCATAGAATTGTTAACATTATAATTTTTCAAAATGAAACCTCATTTCTTATTTTTATTACAGTTTTAGTACTTTTACATATATGAAATGTGAATGTACTTACATGTAGATATTATATAGATGGTTTAGTTTTTTTCTATTGATGTCCTCATAAATATTTGCCTCTATATTAATTAGCCTTTTGAGTCTTTGTAATTGCTTTTTAAGATTTTCTAATAGCCTACGTAGGTAAACCATAACTTATGAATGTTATTAAGCTGGTGCACAAAAGTATAACTATTGATAAGGTCTAGAGACAAGAAAATTGAATTTCACAAAAAATGTTCTAGTCTTGCTGTTGGTGAGGTATGTGAGGTCATTGTTATTGTGTCCTCTCTTTGTTGTGAACTGGCACTTTACAAAGAGTATCACTCATTAAGGAAAATGGTATTTTGTTTAATTTAGCAAGATGGCATACTTTCTCCAGATGCCTGGGGCTGTTGACTTCTTTGTTGAGTTTTCTATTCAGATCATTTGTCTATTTATGTCTCTTCATCTCTTACTGGTTTTCTCACCAAGTAATATGCCTCCTGCACGTGCCAAGAAAATGTTAGATGAGGTGAACTCTTTAGGACAGAAGCCATCTCCCTTCACAGCAGTGTGGAGGGCGCATATGGTGGCCGTGCATTAGTGTCCGTTGGAAAGCTCACCTTGGAAGAAAAAGAGTAAAGATTCATATGTCTGATTATTTGCAGCCAAAGAGAAAGCCTAACATGTGCCTGTACCATCTCTTCCCCTGACCATTATAAACTATTAGAGAGCTCATTAAGATATTCCAGAATTTTGTATTTGTTCAATGAAGTGCATTCATAGGACCTAGGGATTTGACTCAGTGGTAGAACACATATTTAGTATGCTTGGAGAGTGGGGCTCACTACAATATGAGTATATGGGTATGTATATATACATATATGTAAATGTATAGTTATATATATTATACATTCAAAAATACTTGAAGAGCTATTTCCTCCTTGTATGCACTTGATGTTTTTATTATTTTTAATTAGTACTTACTAATTCTATATAATAATGGTTTCATGACATTTTCATGCATGTGCATAATGTACTGGGTCATATTCATGGCTCTGATGTCCTTTTATCTCCCCTGGGTCCTCCCACAGGTGCTCTGCTTCTTCCTAAATAGTACTCACTCTAGGTTGTTACATGTTGTTGGTGGTGGTGGTGGTTTATTGTTGTTGTTGTTGTTGTTGTTATTTTGAGACAAGGTCCAGGCTGTAAATCAGGATAGCATTAAACTCATTATCCACCTGCCTCTCGAGTGCATCACCACACTCAGCTCTGGCTTGAGCTTTAAAACATTCTATTTTGTTAGATGTTATATGGTAAGCACACTTTCAGCTGTGAATTTAAGGTCCAGCTCTGTAGGAATGGAAGGGACAGTACCTTGGGATGACAGTCAGGAAATATCCGCAGCATAATATTTACAGTGTGTTTTGAGCCATCTATAAGAAAATCTTCTAGCATATTCTTTCTAGCCACCCCAGTTCAGCGTGCTCATCAGACAGGGAAAAGTTAGCCTGTGGGGGGTAGTGTTTACATTAGTTGCCTTTGGGTGTGCTATGAGTCATTGGCCATTTTAGGGTTGGAACCTTACATTCCTAAAATGAGAAAATGAAATTCTGTGAAAAGAAGACTTGCACACTAATAAACTTTAGTCATGTTGTCAAAATATAAAACCTCTGAATGCTTGGAAGGAGGATGAGATAAAAACTTTAAGTATAATTAATAACTTCTTTGTCACTTGGAGTTGGCTAGCTTGTTACACAACGTGGTTTTTCCATCAATTGACCTGTGGTCGACATTTGCAGTAAGTTAATAGGATTGGTATTTATTGAGGCTTATGATAAAGCATGAAGGATAAATGCAAGCTGGAATCTTTGTTTCAATATTTTACTCTTCATAAATATTTATTATGGCCAGCCAGGTTTCTGTTTGTGATCAGTTATTAAGAAAGAAGCATGGGCATGTTCAGTAATGTTTAGAAAGGTTTAGGAATGTTACCCTCTAAAGTAATTTTAAAATGTGAGGGAGAATCTCTCTCTCTCTCTCAACTTTTATTCATTCAATAAATATTTATAGAGCATGCTTCCCATTATTCAAGACACTTCTGACATATGAGCAAATGAAACAGAAGGAAAACAAAACCCTTGTAGAGTTAGACACCAAACAGTAAATATAGTAACTAAATTATGGATAAGAAGGTAGAAACATTGGTTCAATAAGTAAAACAAGATAAATGAGATTGGAATCATTGATTGGCAGGTCACAGTTTTATAAATGATATGTTTGCAGAAAACAGAATTAAAATTTTTGAGCAAAAAATTAAAAGGAGGCAATGATGGTTTTATGTAGAAGAATAGGAGAAGAAGGTTCCTGGTGTCTGCATCAATGAGCCTGAAAAGTTGGGACCGAAAGATGTGTTTCTATGAGGAGAATGGTCCTAAGAAGAGTGAGCATGTAGAGGTGGGATGGAAGAAGAGATGGAGAAAAAGATATTAGAAAGCAAGACTTAGAAGTTGCAGCCAATGGGTAAGAAATGCTGAGTATTAGTGGAGTGGGGGCATAAGCAGGGTTAAGAGAGAAGTAGAATTTTATTCCATATACT